>SDVV010016352.1:0-14271 GCA_016164225.1 Gammarus roeselii
TAGCATGTTTTTCGTTTCACTAGTATGGTTTATGGTCATAAAAGTCCGTGTAGGGAAAATATAATTTGATGAAAAGCTTAGAAATCTTTACAGGCGAGTAAAATTATTTACTTACCGTTACTGCTGCGAAGTAGATATTACTTCTTACTGTTACTGTTGATCAGCTGATGCTTATTAGAAGCTTTAGCTTAGTGCTTCTCGCTATGACGTCATCGACGTTTCAATACCTGCAGACGGTGTTTGGCAGCGTCTTCATCTCCTCCTACAACATGATTTACACGGCATTCCCAGTCCTCGCTCTAGGAGCCTTTGACCAGGATGTTAACGACCAAAACAGCCTACGGTTCCCAAAGCTGTACACGCCTGGCCTCAAGGACCTTTGGTTCAGCAAGAAGATCTTCCTTCAGGCAGCCCTACACGGTGTCTTCACGTCCTGTGCCCTATTCTTCATTATATTCGGTTAGTGTGCTGGACGTAGCTACTGGTATAAAAGATTCTTGAATGATCATTAGAATTTACAATTAAAAATCACGCGGTATAAAGATAGCCAGTTATCGAGTTGTTTACGTATGAGTAAGATGATCTCGCGAGTTTTTTTAGTTGGAAGAGAGCTCATGCGATGTGTCTCCGTCAGTTATGCTATTAAATAAAAAGGGACGTAAATAATTTTCTGATCTTGGAGATTGATCTCTTATCCTCCTCATCATCTTCTTCTGGAGTGGAAACGATTTTTTTTTGAACACAAGCGTCTATGCAATCATCAATGATGAGTTTACCTATACTAGGCCCCGCTGAAAGGCTTGGCAATTATGAAACATAATATTTCAGTTTTATTCAAGTTTTTGCCTTTTTTTTTGTTAATTTAGATATTCTTCGCTTAAACAGCGGGCTACAGCGTAGCTGCTGCCTGATAGCCTTTTTTTCCCCTCGACGTTTATGAGCTGGCCTCTAACGTTTGAGAGACCGGCCAGAGTGTCTCACTTGGAGTCAGGTAGGCGCGAACCTACAACCTCCAGCTCCCAATGGAAGCCTATTGTGAGGAGAGCCCGACACGCTACCCACTCGGCCACCGAGGTTCAAATACTCGGGGTTTATTTTATATTCAAGTGACCAAGAAAAAAGTTTAAATTTTTGTGCTAGTGATATAAACTGTAAAGTTTCTGATGAAGATAAAGCAATACGTTGAACCAAATTGAAATATTTTTCCGATGAATTATCATACTTGTTACGTCACCAAGCAAAATTTGCTTGTATAAATTATGTTCACTTAACCACCTTTACTTGAAAATTAAGGTATTCGTGGCGTCGAGTGCTTCCATTAGTGCCTACTCAGCCCATAATCAGAACTTCTATCTCTTAATATTCGACTTTTTCCCCGCCGTTCATTTGTTTGAGCTACGTTTTACTTCCGTCAGGTACTTACCACAACAACATAAATCCAGAGGGCAAGGTACTGTCCGACTTCTACACATTTGGCAGCGTGCTGTCTTCTACGCTGGTCATTGTGGTCACGGCACAGGTGAGCCATCCTCCTTCACGCTGGTCAATGTGGTCACGGCGCATGTGAGCCATTCTCCTCCACGCTGGTCATTGTAGTCACGGCACGGGTGAGCCATTCACGGCACGGGGGAGGCATTCTCCTTCCCGCTGGTCTTCTTGCTACAGCGCAGGCGGGTCATTCTTCTCCACGCTGGTCATTGTTGTCACGGCACGGGTGAGCCATTCACGGAACGGGAGAGCCATTCACGGCACGGGTGAGCTATTCACGGCACGGGGGAGCCATTCACGGCACGGGTGAGCTATTCACGGCACGGGGGAGCCATTCACGGCACGGGTGAGCTATTCACGGCACGGGGGAGCCATTCTCCTTCCCGCTGGTCTTCTTGCGACGGCGCAGGCGGGCCATTCTCCTCCACGCTGGTCATTGTGACAACAGCGCATGAGAAACTTTCTCTTTTACGCTGTATTGTAGTCACGACACCTCTTAGCCCTGCTTCATTCACGCTGTAATTGTAGTCACGACACCAGTGAGCCCTCCTTCACGCTGAAATTGTAGTCACGACACCAGTGAGCCCTCCTTCACGCTGAAATTGTAGTCATGACACCAGTGAGCCTTCCTTCACGCTGAAATTGTAGTCACGACACCAGTGAGCCCTCCTTCACGCTGTAATTGTAGTCATGACACCAGTGAACCCTCCTTCACGCTGAAATTGTAGTCACGACACCAGTGAGCCCTCCTTCACGCTGAAATTGTAATCACGACACCAGTGAGCCCTCCTTCACGCTGTTATTGTAGTCACGACACCAGTGAGCCCTCATTCACGCTGTAATTGTAGTCATGACACCAGTGAGCCCTCCTTCACGCTGTAATTGTAGTCACGACACCAGTGAACCCTCCTTCACGCTGTAATTGTAGTCACGACACCAGTGAGCCCTCCTTCATGCTGTAATTGTAGTCACGACACCAGTGAGCCCTCCTTCACGCTGTAATTGTAGTCACGACACCACTTAGTCCTGCTTCATTCACGCTGTAATTGTAGCCACAACACCAGTGAGCCCTCCTTCACGCTGTAATTGTAGTCACGACACCAGTGAGCCCTCCTTCACGCTTTAATTGTAGTCACGACACCAGTGAGCCCTCCTTCACGCTGTAGTTGTAGCCACAACACCAGTGAGCCCTCCTTCACGCTGTAATTGTAGTCACGACACCACTTAGCCCTGCTTCATTCACGCTGTAATTGTAGTCACGACACCAGTGAGCCCTCCTTCAAGCTGTAATTGTAGTCACGACACCAGTGAGCCCTTCTTCACGCTGTAATTGTAGCCACAACACCAGTGAGCCCTCCTTCACGCTGTAATTGTAGTCACGACACCACTTAGCCCTGCTTCATTCACGCTGTAATTGTAGTCACGACACCAGTGAGCCCTCCTTCACGCTGTAATTGTAGTCACGACACCAGTGAGCCCTCCTCCTCCACGTTGATTATTATGGTTCTGGCACAGGTTAACCCTTCTCCCCTCTACACTGCACCTCACCAACAAGACGCGCTTAGGAATGACCTCATGTTGGATACGAAGTAGTATTAGGGTCGAAATTTCACTTGATGTTTTGTAGGAGAGGAATTATGGGGATTGTCAACTTTCCCCATGAAAAAATACTTGTATATGTTGTGACTCGAGTGGCTTGAAAGTTTCGGTAGGCCAGAGACCAAGCAGCGCACAGGCTGCGTTCACGTCAACACTGCAGAGACGACGCAAGCGATGCCATCCCCACTGATGAGAATATTGAGCAGGAGGGGGGGGGGTAGGGACCATCGTTGGGGCCGGAGCCTTCAGACGCTTCCACCTCAAGCACGTTCCCTCGATGGAGGGAGCCTACCTGACTCACGCAGGCTCCCTTGTGGGCCATCTCAACGCTGGTCACTGTAGTCACGTCACCAGTGAACCGTTCTCCTCCACTCTGGTTATTGTGGTTGTGACGCTGGTGAGTCGTTCACCATACTTGTCCTTGGGGTCACGGCACTAGTGAACCGTTCTCCTCCACTCTGGTTATTGTGGTCGCGACGCAGGTGAGTCGTTCACCATACATGTCCTTGAGGTCACGGCACTAGTGAGCCGTTCTTCTCCACTCTGGTTATTGTGGTCGCGACGCAGGTGAGTCGTTCACCATACTTGTCCTTGGGGTCACGGCACCAGTGAACCGTTCTCCTCCACTCTGGTTATTGTGGTCGCGACGCAGGTGAGTCGTTCACCATACTTGTCCTTGTGGTCACGGCACCAGTGAACCGTTCTCCTCCTCTCTGGTTATTGTGGTCGTGACGCAGGTGAGTCGTTCACCATACTTGTCCTTGGGGTCACGGCACAGGTGGTTCATTCACCTCCACGCTGGTCATTGTAATCGCGGCGCAGGTGAGCCTTTCTGCACACTACTCATTTTGTTCACGGCACATATGAGCCTTTCTCCACGGTGGCATTGTGGTCACGACACACGACACTGTGAAATTCGTCAAGTTAGAGGTTCTCGCGAGGTTAGTGGCTAAAGGGATGTTTGTCAATAAAAAAAATTGCACCTATAATGATTGTGTTTCTTACTTTACCAATGTAAACCGATATTTATTCTACCTTGCGACTTAGATAATTCTTCAAAAAATTGTTCACGTTATTACTGGTAAAGCGTCATTTGTGATATTATCATCAAGGTTGGTAAAAGCTATTTAAATGAACGGGAAAATGTTTGTAAATGATTGTTATTTTATTTTATAAATGAAGCGTAGAGTTCAATTATATTCAAGGACGGTTAATGTTATTTTTCAGGTTTCTTGCACGCTTACTCTTAGGTGAATTTACAATGCTTCCAAACGTTTCCAACACTGTTTGTGTTCACACTAATAATGAAACACCTTAGCAACGTATTTGACGCCTTCAACTCTGTCTTGTGGGCACTATTTAGACGCCTTAACAACGTATTGGGTGCCTACAGCGCTGTGTTTTATTAATTGTCAGGATGCCTCAAGAACTTCTTCGACGCATTCAATGCTGTCGTGATGTCAATCTAAAAACGTGTCAACAACGTACTTGACACCTTCAATGCTGCCCTGATGCTAATATAAAAACGTCTAAACAACGAACTTGACACCTTCAATGCTGTTCTGATGTCAATATAACAACGTCTCAACAACGTACTTGACGCCTTTAATGCTGTGTTTGCGTCAATATTGAAACGCCTCAACAACGTTGTTGATACTTTCGACGCTGTATTTGATGTGATATTAAGACGCCTCTATAACGTGCTTGACACTGTCATCATTATTTGTCGAGCAAATGTGCCCACCTACATTTTGTGTTATTTCTCCTTAGATGGGGTTAGACACCGAGTTCTGGACCATTTTTAACCACGTGACCATTTGGGGATCGCTGGTGCTGGTGTACTTGATGCAGTACCTTGTCAACCGAGTCTTCAAAGGAGACTACATAGGCTCCCTCGCTAAGGTGAGGGGCGACTGGAATATCATAGGATCCCTTGCCAAGGTCAGGGTAGACTGCGCTATCATAGGCGCCCTCAGTAATCCGAAGAGTGATTGGTCTTAAATAGGCTTCCTGCCTAAGATAAAAGGTGACTGGTCTATCATAAGCTCCATTTCTAAGGTAAGGTGAAACCAGCTTCTCATACTTTCTATCGCTTAGGTAGAGTTGACTAGTGTATCAAAGCTCCCACTCTAGGGTGAGAGGCCACAGGTCTATCACAGGCTCCCTTGCTAAGATGAGGGCAACTGGTTAATCACAGGCTCCTCTATTAATCCCTACAAAAGTGTCGGGCTGCAGTGAAGGTCGTGATTTCATTAATGAAGGTTCAAGGCAATTTTTAGTTAAAATACGAAAAAAACGATCTGAGGCTATCCAATCCGTCGGGCCAGCGAGGAGGCAAGTCAGTTATTCGTGATACGCACCGGAAAGGTTGAGGCCGACTTTTGAATAGGTAATTTTTATCTCAACGGATGGATGGATGGCTATATATTTACTTGGAAAATTTCAGTGAGTTCTCTATCTGAGATGGTGGACAACTTCATTGTATTATACCTTTTTCACCTGTTCGTGGCTACAAATAAACAAGTTGCTGATTAGTTCAAGAAAGTGTACGTAAATCATTATCTGTCCATGCTGGTGATGATGTGGATGTTATCAATCCTAAAGAGGGACAAATACTTTCATGTTCGTGTTTGTTTGTATACGAAAGTAACGTCAGTGATTTTTCTTTTACATTTTGAATACAGCTTCCTTGCAGTGTGATTTGAGGTATTTATTGTAGGTATAGACATTGCGCCCCTTCCGCTTTTATGTCAGTATATACATACATAAATACATAATTACATAACTACATACATACATGGAGGATGCATATATACATAAGTACAATCTCACTGTAAGGAGGCTGTACTCATGACATCAAAAGCTACCTATTTATTTCACTGACGGTACCTTCACATTTTATGTTTCAAGTGGCTCTGTTTGTACAGCATTGAAATTTGCAACGGAAACAAGTCGATCAGCTGAATGCTTTTTTTTTACATTTTGTTGAGTGATTATTATATTTTGGATTATTTATGTCAATATATTAATTTGATTTTGTGTATTTTACTTGATATATTATTGTTTGATATACAGCTACAATATACGTTCAAATGTCTTACTATTTCACTTGTTCCAGAGCTGATCCTGAAGTTAATGTTCAGCTCATGGTGTATAACTCCTGCTCGCTCTTTGTTCATTTGTTCATGCAATAAACTGTTAATGTCCAGCTCATGGTGTATAGCTTGCACTAGCTGTTGGCTCATTTCTTCATGCAATAAACTGTTAATGTCTAGCTCATGGTGTATAGCTTGCAGTAGCTGGTGGCTCATTTCTTCATGTGATGCATTCATTTACAAGTCAGTCTCAGGATGTGGATTCTTAAAGACAGTTAAACAATGGTTGTAAAGTCCGTAGACTAACTGGGCCGATTTTCCTGTCGCATTCCGTCTGCCAGATCTATTATGCATGATTTGATTTAAGTTATTATAGTTTACTGCTAAGCCATTCTATTATCTTAATTTTTTCTGAACAACGCATAAATCAAACTAAATAATTATTACATTGCAGTATCAGCATACTCTTTCTGCATTTATTTGTTAGGAAAGATATCTAATGCACTCGGTTGTTAGATTTTTTTTTTAACGGGCTTGTACCTTGACGAGAATTTTGCGCAATTTTTGGACATATCTGTCGGGGTTTCCCTCAAACGATGGCTCCTATTTATTTTCGGACTTTTTAAATTGCCTGACTTTTTTACCTAGGCAATGGGTGAGCCGGCCTACTACCTGTCCTCACTGCTGTCTGTGGTGGTGACGCTGGCCCCAGTGCTTCTCTGGCGCTTCTGGGAGTCGGATGTGCGGCCGACCCTCTCGGCCAAGGCGCGCTACAAGCAGCGAGAGGAGGCTTCCGGCAAACCGCGGACCAGAATTCGCCTCCCGCTCACCAGGAGGACGTCGTCGATGAGGAGGAGAGAGTGAGTGCTTCTCCTTGGGCAGCACACGGGCTGGTTGAACAGCTGACGGTTTAATGAAATATTGAAAATGATCCGTTTTGTGTAACTAAAAATGTTATTACACATAAGAACTTCTATATATGCCAAATTTATGAATTATAACTGTTCAAAATTACCGACATAAATTTTAAATGTGGCTGTAGACAATTTCAGAACTTGTATTCACTGAACTAGCGCAGTTTATCCCGTGTCAAATGCAACATGATAAAGCCTGCATAACTACTTTTGGGGCCCCTGAAAGTAAGATACGACATAAAACGTCACGTTTATCACAAAAAAAGCTAATTAAAACGTCAACTGACAACTATGCAAAGTTATTTATAGTC
Organism: Gammarus roeselii; assembly: GCA_016164225.1. NCBI lineage: Eukaryota > Metazoa > Arthropoda > Malacostraca > Amphipoda > Gammaridae > Gammarus > Gammarus roeselii. Next base: position 7,408 of record SDVV010016352.1, read on the forward strand.
AGCCAACCGAAGTTCTTTGAAATTTAACTTTGAAAGCATAGTCAGAACCTGATTTTAATAGGAAAAAAGTTTTAGCGTTCTGAAATATTTTATAACACTACAAGTGTTGAGAAGTTTTTGTTATGCAGCCATTTTTCAATAATTCTAATACTCTGATGCAATTACAAGATGTTCCTTCCAAGTGAGTTTCAAGGCTTTAAGATGCGTCCATCTTTGCTCCCCTCAAAACAATCTACAGGCCGCCGTAGATTGTGATAATTGATTGTGGTTGGAACGGTTTCTTAGACAAGCCAAATTATCCTTGCATAAGAAGGCAATACTTTCACCCCTTTAGTGCTTCCATTATCTTTTCTCATTCACTGATCCCTTCCCTCCTTCCCCCAACAGCAACAAACGCTCCTTCCGGTCCGGTTACGCTTTCTCCCACCAGGAAGGCTTCGGACGACTCATCACAGAGGGGAAGATTGTCTCTACCGGACACATGTTCTCATTGCATTGATCAGATTCAACACATCAGGCCTCCTGAGACATTTTACTTCAGAACTAATCCCTCTGCTATCAAAAGGCAGTCTTGTTTGTGCCGAAAGACTTATTGTTGTTTACTTATAAATTATGACACGAAATTGTTGGCACACTTATTCTTCTGTGAAACTGGTAGTGTTTAGTCTTCGTATTTATGCAGGCTCCTGTTAAACTAGACATGTTTTCACATTACACACAAGTTTTGAAGAATTCAATGTATGTGAACAGTAAATATGTTTCCTTCTGTTGAATTGAGCTCGTGTGAACGTTCATCGCGATAGTCAGTGAACATTTCTACTCTGGTAAAGTGGTCCTTTGCTTGACAAAGTAACGTGCCTGATGGAGTACGAGAGCCCGAAATGTCCCTTAATTTAGCTGGTTGATGATTAGGTAAATTTAGTTGTGAGTATCTGTGGGCCAAACTTCTGTTAGTGAGAGTTTTAGACCGAGTTTACAGCTGTCACGTCCAGCACCCAGGGTAGCTCTTGAATCGTATTGTCTTACTAAGCTCACGTAGAGCATGTAACTGTAAAATGTTCATTGAAGGATACTATGCACCGTATTGTCCGTAGCTTACGGTGCACAGTCATCTCTACACAAACCATCAAACTTTATGCTCAAATGAAAACGCTTCTTTGTTACAATATTTTTGATTTACATATTTCACTACAATAAATGTTAAGTAATTCAATTACCTTGTCAAATGGTTCAATTTATTTCATTTAAATCCAATACTGATTAAAAAGCGGTCCACCGAAACAAAATTGAATAAAGTACACCAGTGCGTCGTTGAGTCTAAGGGGTGTTGGATGAGACGCTTAGCAATGTATTCTATTGTCTTGTCATGTTGGTATTCGTTGTGATAGTCCTTTGACTGTGTAGGAATGTTGCAGCTTTTTATACATTCCCTTTCAAGTATTTTGAGGAGTTGTTTGCATGCAGTGTACATTTTTGGGCTCTTGACTCACCGAAATAAGGGATCGTGATGGTTAGGTATTATGTATTTTCATAATATATTAAGAGCATGGCCTCAAGGCTCGCATAGAGTGACAACAGCCCGAGCAATAGCTAGTCACGGTTGCATTGAAGCACCTCAGCGTGTGTGCTGTTTAAACAAAAATATTATGTAACGAGTCCCCAATCATTCCTAATAGTTCTTAGTGTTGATTGTGAATGAATGCCAAAATTATGTATTGTGACCTGTGTATGTTCTTTATAGATTTTATGTTCTGAAAAGCGTTCCATTTCATGTTCTAATAAGCGCTTCCTTTCATGTTCTAAAAAGCGCTCCATTTCATGTTCTAATAAGCGCTCCATTTCATGTTCTAAAAAGCGCTCCATTTCATGTTCTAAAAAGCGCTCCATTTCATGTTCTAAAAAGCGCTCCATTTCATGTTCTAATAAGCGCTCCATTTCATGTTCTAATAAGCGCTCCATTTCATGTTCTAATAAGCGCTCCATTTCGTGTTCTAAAAAGCGCTCCATTTCATGTTCTAAAAAGCGCTCCATTTCATGTTCTAAAAAGCGCTCCATTTCATGTACTAATAAGCGCTCCATTTCATGTTCTAATAAGCGCTAGATTTCATGGACTAATAAGCGCTCCATTAGAGTCACCCGCAGTCGTTCCGTGTCTGGGCAGAAACGAAGAGGAATAATCTTTGAAAAGAGTCAAGTTGGTCGGCGGCGATTAGCCTTCGTTAGAAGTCTTACTCGTCCATGTGCCTTCATTATACATGATTGATGAAGACTAGTCCTTCATTTGATAAGCAGCTCCACTATTGGACGAAAGAGAGTCCTACTGCATTCGGTATACGGGTTGCCTCGTGTGTTGGCCGCCGGGACTGCTCGAGTATCCCTAGTCTCTTTTGACCTGGTTTCCGCGTATTTCATCGACGTTTATACTCCTTCGATGAGGACGATGTGAATAGGGAGAAGATCATATTTTAGTGCCTTCAAATGCCCCTTTTCTTGTAGAGAGCATTTTAGTGTGAGAAGAATGTCTGTAGGTGTAACTCACTAAAGAGTTTTAATGTTTGAAATTCAAGTTTTGTAAATGTAAACGAATTGTTGCCAATGTGCCAACTTGATAGAATATAAGGATGTTCCAACGTCAAATTAAATAATTTATCGAAGGAATTCATTAGTAGTATATCTTACTAGAAACCCCTGTAAAATAAGTACTTGATTTTTTCTGGCAACAAACAACACAGGCAAACGCATCCCTCTTATTGCACTGTAGAACATTTACACACACACTTACATGATCACACACACATCCTTACCCTCGCAAACATGCATACAGCATACGAGAAACGTAGTAAATAATAATTACATGGTGACGACACTAGGTACAAAAAAAGGAAGAACAGATGGTAATAGGTTTAAAAAAAATTTACATGGGGTAACTAAATTATTCAAAGGAATAATAACCTGATGCCATGACTGAAGAACAGTTATCAAACAAATTTAAAGAGCATCTTCGTTGATTCACTAACGTATTCAAAGATACGAGCCTTAGATGGGTATCATGATGAACTGGCAGTATTTCATTAAGAAAATATTGACGTTAATACAGAAACATATTCGAATAAATACGAATGATCTTTATCAACAAAAAACTCATGGTGCACAGTAGCGAAAACAACTGTTCATGGATAGGGATAGTCTACAATTTTTTTTTTGTTTTCTCCGGTGGAATTCAACCTAATATGGTTTCTGGATACGTATTATATCCGTACATTGCTACACTTTGAATTCCAGCAATAAAGCTACGACCAAGTTTGGATGTAGAGTGACAAATCATCACATAAGACGGCGGTGAATCTGTAACTCTCCTCGAACCCTCCTTCACCAGAGTGCAACTTAAGTAATATCCTACGCGCCAGTGTAATCATACGACTCAATAAAACTTGATTGGAATCATAAGGATGACTCCAACCACTCAAACATTAACCTAAGAATCAATCTTAAACCACTTGAGTGCATTTTAATCCTCTGAGTCTTGGTACACTTCCTAAGATAGGGAGGTAGGGTATTCCACTCCCCGGGCGGAAAGGGACAGTTTTAAATAAGAGACAAGCGTTGAAAGGTTGTAGTAAAATTGTCTTTCTAGTTAGATAATTAGGATTGATGGGAAGGAATCCTTCAAGAATTTTTATTATAAACGCACGAAGTGTGAGAAGCACGCGTAGTGCATTCAAGCCTAATCAAACCGAAACGCATGTTTATAAAAATTGGTACAGCTCAAAACTTCAAGGTAGGGAAAACCCATTGACAAATAACTCGAATTGAGACCCGACCATTTGAATGTACACTGAAAGTATTTTTTTTTCCATGGTTTTCTAGTCTTCATTCTGACCTTAATGACAAGTTAGGCTGCTTCTCAAATGCCAGGTTGAGTTGTACAGGATTATATCCTTTTTATGACGTTGTAATTTCTTAACCATTGAAGCCAGAAAGTTTAAATAAATTCCATTGCAACGAACAAACAGAACTATAAAAAGTGGTCACCAACTAAACCAAATGATCACTTTGACAAACGATTGTTATCTTCTAAGATAACAGTATGCTGCGGACAAAGTGAAAACAAGATTAATGAGCCACATATCTTTTAGGATCATGAAACAGAATTCATTGAGTAACCTGTAACGCTGCCAATTTTTTGGTTTCAGCAAGATGGCGCTTAAGCCCACGCAGCACGTGACACCATGGGATGGCTGGAGGTGCAATTTCCACAACGGCTAATTGCGCACAGGTCAGATTTTCCTTAGCCAAGTTGGTCACCTAATTTGTCACCTTTAGACTACTTTCTCATGGGTTTCGTATAATAAAGAGTATCCCATGCTGCACCATCTAATATTGCTGACCTAAACAACGATGTTCGAGAAGTCATCAATAAGTGGTGGTATTTTGCAACATGTAATAGCAAATATCGCAATTCGCCTCGATAAGTGTATTGAGTCCCGAGGTGGTCATGCCGAATGTTAAAAGTGGCATTTAATAAATTTTGAAGGCTGGTTCTTTGCTTTGAAATTTATTTCAACCTTCTAGCTTTAATAGTTAAAGAAATTACTGCGTTATGACAAAAGGGTACATTTTTTCCGGTCACCCTGTATTTTAGCTGAATTAATTTTTTTGCCATTCATTCTAACATAGGATTTTTCTAACTGTTTTCTGCTTCATGAGGACCAATGGACATCATGCTCACTCTGAGTAACTAGACTTTGTGTGGGGCCACACAGGTTATTGTGCCATACACATGTCCAGGGTGGTAAATAACGGGAGGTAGAAACGTTGACAGTAGGTTGAAGCACCCAAAATAAACACCGTTTCATGAGTATCAAATAACTCTAAACTACCTAATTTTAAAAATACTGTGGTACAGTTTTAACTTACAACTTGTCTCTAGCAGCCCGTCTCGCTTTACCATCGGCCGCACCATATGCCAGTTGCATATCAGCAATATCTTCATTTGACAAACAAACCATGTTGTCTACGCTATGCCACGGAGTTGACATGCATGTGGCCAGAATTAAAGGTTGAATTTCATTTATAGTTTAGATTGGAAGTAAAAATAGGACACCTCAGTACCTGGAAAGCTAGGTTGTTTAGTTTTTTAGGTAGTTCTGAAAAAGTGTTTATTTTGGCTGCTTCTACCTACTGTCGAAATTTGTATCCCTCATTATTAACATCCTGGATTTGTCGGCATGACTGTTCTAGAATCACGCACGCTATCATCATTTTTTGATATCAATGTCAATACATCCACGCTCTTTTTCTTCGTCATTCAAGCAGCCAAAGAACATAGAATTAAGAAGTCGCAATTCTCAGGAAAACTGTGTTATCCAAAATTCATCGCTGGCTTCATCTTGTAGTGTGTCAAATTGTTCATGAGGGTAATTGTGTGACGATGGAAGCAGCATCGAACTTGAGGCAAACATCTTTCCTTAAATTGGACTCAGCGTCCAATATCAGATAATTTAGCTAATAATCAGCGTAACACTTGACTACAAGATGGTGAAAGTAGTCACTTTTGGCAATCAATTACATTCTTCCTACTATGCTATTAAGGAATTGGACATCCGCAACACCCCATAGGTGCATTCGAAACTTGGTCACACAGCGTAAATCAGCTGCTGCGGGGGTAAAGAATTGCTTCGTAGTTTAGATCTCTTTTTGAGTATTGGAGCAGATACCGTGGCTGACGAGTGGTTGGAAGAAATAAAATTATATTTTACAGTAAATCATTGTAAAATATTGAAACTTTCCAGATGAACTTTCTTTTCGCTTCCTGTACCTTCAGAAATTTTTGGTGTACGTTCTGTTCTGTTGTAACTATGTTACAGCGTAATTGCAACGATTAGGGCTTATCTAGTCTATGTTTAAAAACAGTATGTATCATATTTTAGAGCAGATTTCCTAACGCAATTCATATTTCATTAATTATCAATACATTCATTTAATGAGCAGTCGATCTTGTGAGCCAGAATATGGACAGCATAGACACAAGATAACAGAAATTCACAACAGACCAATCGAACTGATGTATTTGGTTAGTCTAATCGAAAATAGTTCCAGAAGGAAACATTGAATAAGAAATCCTACCTTGTCTTCCAGAAAAAGTGTTTAAAATGAACAATAATTGCATTGTTTTCTATTCCACAAAACGTGTTTAAAATGAACAATAATTGCATTGTTTTCTATTTCCACAAAACCTGTTTAAAATGAACAACAATTGCATTGTTTTCTATAGTTTTTAGAAACGTGCCTTCGTTCAGCAGAAACTTAAGTAAGTTGTATTAACATGAAATTGTACGTAATGAACAACAAGTATTTCAAAATTTGTTTCAATTTCATTTTTTAAACGTATATAAATTTCTGTGATGTGTCGGATAATTGTTTTTCTTTTCGCGTCTTACGTCATAGGTGAGTCTCTCTTCCCACGTAAATGGGTCACCGAATAGGAAAGCCGTGGCACTGACAGCACTGGCGAGTGTGTCGTTGCTGACGCCGTAAGCGTATCTTGCTTCTGACGCCACTACAGTTTCTGGAAAATGTTTTCTCAAAACTATTGCTTAATCATTGAGTTTGTTAAATGATTTCATTACAGACATCTCTGTACGGTCCCGTTCGTCATTTTCATGTGAGCCGTTTGAAGTAAGGTGTTCGCACAGAGTTTGAAGTAAGGTGTTCGCACAGAGTTTGAAGTAAGGTGTTCGCACAGAGTTTGAAGTAAGGTGTTCGCACAGAGTTTGAAGTAAGGTGTTCGCACAGAGTTTGAAGTAAGGTGTTCGCACAGAGTTTGAAGTAAGGTGTTCGCACAGAGTTTGAAGTAAGGTGTTC
>SDVV010016353.1:0-14271 GCA_016164225.1 Gammarus roeselii
GGGATGATGAACCAAACAAAGTACATAGAGGTGCTTAGAGGCCGTCTACTACCACAAGTAACGGAATGGTATGGAGACAGGCCTTGGATTTTCCAACAAGACTCGGCTTCATGCCATACAGCAAAATCGGTGAAGAAATGGTGTTGAATTGCTTCCGTGGGCAGGAAATTCACCAGACATGAACCCCATTGAGAGTTTGTGGTGTCTGTTGAAGAATGAAATACATGAAGTCCCCATTACAACCAAAAAACAGCTTATTGAACGCCTCATAAAAGTTTGGTTCCATTCTGACAGAATCAAGGATTTGTGCATGACACTAATTCGTGGCATGCCTAAACGGGTACAAGCCCTTAAGTCTGCTAAAGGAGGGCAAACAGACTACTGAAATACTCGTTCTGCATAAATAATATGAAATAAATCATATATCAATACATAAATTGTGTTTATTTCACCTTTTTATGTAAAAATACCAAAAATCTCAAAAATCCATAATAATTTTTCCAGTACTGTATACAGCAGTTTCTAGCAGAAAATGTTAGTTTCTGGGCTATCATTTATTCATTGGTTTGTGTTTAGCTGGAACTTATATGTAAATGTTTGTTACTGCACATTGAGTGTGAATGTATAGATGCAAAATATAAATGTTAACTATCAAGCTAACTATTGTCTTAAGTGGGTGATGCTTTATAAAAAGTTGGTTTGCAATATAACTAATTACTCATTCCAGGCAAACTTTTCCATTGTAAATATTCAACTGGATATTTATTTTACAGTTGTGTGCTTGCCACCTCTGACTCCCAGTGGGCCTGCTGCTCTGCTTGTGCCTGCTGATGCTCCTGCCAGTGCTCGCAGCTGGTCTGCACGTTCTGGGGGTTGCCTCCCTTGCTGCTGGCGGCTGCTTCTGCCCTTACTGACAAGTTCCCAGAGCCTCACAGCCTAGTTGTGGTGGAGCCCAATGTTGTAATTTGTGTACCTCAGCTCCCTTGCCCTTCTGGAACTTGTTTTGAATTGAAGAGTTATATATAGTTATTAGAAAATACTATTGTGATTATTTTACAGTAAATTTATTAGACTCAAATCATTTAATTCATCCTTGGTGGCGCCCAGTCATAATAAGATTAGATTGTTGTGACAAAATCCAAAACCGTTTGCCGGAGGATCCTGTTAGATTAGTAGTTTGTTTTGCGCTGGTTGTCCGGGCCAGCCACTACTAAAACCTGACTGATCAGCTGTTTATGGATTGTTTTGCAGCTTGTCTTTTGCATCAGTGGGTGAGGGAGTCAACTTTTTTTTTTGAGTGGCAATATTCTGGACTTATTCTTGACTAGCAAACCAGATTGTGTTGAGGATGTTAAGGTTTTGGCTCCTTTTCTAAGATAGTCTCACTCATTTGTCAACCTGGATGTTTGTGAGGCATATAATGTGTTCCTCACTATACTGAGGAACTTGATAGACTTACATGTGCCTCTTGCTGGTGACTCACCTAGGGTGCCATGGGCAGTCAGGTCTCCCCACAGGGCGAAGGCGAGGAAAGCAAATGCGTGGAATGAGTACAAGGTATCAAGAAGAAGGTTTGGCAGGAATGGCCAAGGTACTTTGGAGTCACTAGCTATCTTTCTTGATCTCAACTGTCAGATTCAAAATCATGTGTTACCAAACCAATCTCAATTTGAGGAATACCTAATGCAATGTTATAATGACTCCCCAAAGCTGTTCCATGCTTACATCCAAAGGGAGGAGAAAGGTCATCTTGGTGTTGGACCACTTTGTGACGCAGGTGGACAGCTGGTTTGCTGTCAACTACAGATGGCTGAGCTCCTGTTGTCTGGGTTCTCTAGCGTATATAGAGTGGATTTTCCTCCCACTCTTGCTCCTTTCCAGTTATTTGATGGCAAAATGAGTGAGTTTGCCATAAGGTCCCAGAATATCTTTGATGTTCTGGCCAGGCCTAATTTTAGTTCAGCAATGGCCCTGGATAAGTTGCTGAGGGAGTAAGCCCCTCTTTATAATTTCAAACCTTTCTCTGCATAGTGTATTGTTCCCTGATACATGGAAGAGTTCATTGGTCATTCCAATTTTAAAATGCAAATCAAGATATGATCTCCTTAACTATTGTCCGGTTAGCTTTTCCTTGGTTTCTTGCAAGTCAATGGAGAGGATTGTTGCTGCCAAGCTGGTGGAATATTTAGAGTTTAACCAGCTTCTTTCTTCCAGACAGTTGGGACTTATGAAGTCAAGATCAACAGAGAATAAGATGGTGTTGGTCTATTCAGATGTAGTTAAGTCTGTTGATGCCAGCTTGGTTGTGGATATGGTCATGCTTGAATTGTCAAAGGCATTTGATGTTCTGTCCCATCCTGTGCCTTGCTTCTGAAGTTGCAGGCTCGTGGAGTTTCTGGGGTAATGTTGAGATGAATAGGTAGTTTTCTAAATTCTCGAATTATGTGTGTTGGTGTTGATGGAGTGAATAGTGAACCCAGGGATTGTTCTGAGTGGGGTTCCTCAGGGGTCAGTCTTGGGTTCAATCCTCTTTCTCATGTATGTTAATTTTTCAACAGGTGCTTTGTGTCCATGTTTGGTGCATTCACTGATGATTTTAAAATTTATTTGTTTTTCCCACATTATGATGTTGTTGATGGTGTGTCTGCTTTGCAAGGGGATCTTGACAAAGTATTTCCAACTGCATCTTCATGGAATTTGTCATTAAACCCCAGTAAGTGTGCTGTTTTATGTTTTAGAAAACGATTTGCTGGGTGGATTGGTCCTGGTGTTGAGGCAGTTTACATTCTTGGAGGGGCTTGGTTGGAATTTGTCCAAGTTCAACGGGATTTTGGAATTCATGTGGATGTTGGCCTTAAATTCCATGGGCATGTCAGAGAGGTTGTGCAATGAGCTGTTAGTCTTTGTAGTAATTTGCTAAGGTTGTGTCTTTGTAGTGTAATGTAGTCTTTGTGGTGATTTGCTAAGGTGGGGGCTAGAATTTAGCTATTCTTCACTGTGTGAAGATTATTCCTTTCTTCAGCAGTCTGTTTGTCCCTTGTTGATAAGTTCATGCCTCTCAAGTCTGTTCTTTCTGGCCCCCCATGGGCTATGAGGGCACCCCCCGCTCTCACCCATGCAAGATTAGAGGCATGGGTATTAAGGCAAGCTTAACAACTGGATAAAATGCTGGCTTACCGACAGACAACAGCAAGTTGTACCTAACGGAGCTTCCTACCCTTGGGGTAATGTTACAAGCGGTGTACCTCAAGGATCCGTGTTAGAGCCAGTTCTCTTAATAATACTCATTACTGATCTTGATAGCAACGTACTCTCAAACATTAGCAAGTTTGCAGATGATACTAAGATTGAAGGAAAAGTACAAACTGAACTACAGTGTCAGCAGATCCAACTAGACTTGAATAAAATTGTTGATTGGTCAGAAAAATGGCAAATGAAATTTAATGTAGACAAATGCAAAGTTATACACATAGGTTCTCATAAACCCAAATATGAATATTCAATGTCTTGAAAGAAACTCATTCCACTCACCGAAGAGAGAGAATTAGGTGTCCTCATTAGTAACAACTTGAAAAGCAGCAAGCAATGTAACTATGCTGCCAAAAAAGGCAACAAAATGCTAGGTATGATATCCCACACTATCTTGTACAAAAACCAACACAGTATGCTCAAGGTATTTAATGCATTTGTTGAACTGCATCTTGAGTATGCCTTTCAATTATGGTCTCCATTCCTTAGAAAAGACGTTATTAAACTTGAGAAGATTCAACGTAGAGCTACCAAACTCATCCCCTTGATGCAGAACAAATCGTAAGAAGACAGGCTTGGTGAACTCAATCTATATTTGCTAGAGAATGTCTAGTCAGAGGCAACATGATAGAAGTGTGGAAGATTATGAAGGGAAAGGAAAATGTTGACCAAGCAAGCTTTTTCACTCTAGATATAAACAGAGTGACTAGGAACAATGGATACAAAATTGTTGAGAAAGGTTTCTCACTCAACATCACGCGCAATTTCTTCACGTATAGAGTCGTCGAAGAATGGAACAAACTTCAAGCGAAGGTTGTGAACAGCAATACAATCTAAACGTTCAAGTTCTACATAAATTGCCAATTAATAGCTAAACCATTCCCTTTTGCAACCTAGTTTGAGCCAATAGGCCTGTTGTTGTCTTCCTACACTTGTAAACACTTGCAAATGGCTTGCATACAAGTGGGTCAGAGGGGTAGAGGGTTGCAATTCAGCCAGTGCTCTGAGAGATTACACATATTTAGTGAGCTGCATAGGCACTATAGAAATTTTTAAATTGACTCCAGGAAGAAGTACGAGTCTAATTTACTAAACAGGCCTGATAACTGTAAACTGTTCCATGCTTATGTGAGAGATAAAAGGATTGGTCGTCCAGCTGTTGGTCCTCTCCACTTGCCCACAAGTGAGATAGTGTAGGATCCTGGTAGGATGTGCAAAGTCTTTGCTGCTTCTTTCTCAAAAGTCTTTGTTAGCACAGCTCCAAGCCACCAATCCCCTTTCAATTCCTTTGCCTGAAGTTTGGCAGATATTGACTTTCCTAGGTTGGGGGTCCAGCGTGTTCTTTCTGCTTTTGATCCCAGTTCCAGTGTGGGCCCAGATGGCTTCTATCCACATATGCCAAGGAACTGTGCTGTTGAGCTCTCCTGTCATTGAGGACAGGAATGGTCCCTGAAGCCTGGAGCAGATTGCTGGTCGTACCAATATTCAAGACCAAGCCCTCACTGATCTACTTACAATCTTCAAGAAATGCACATTCCCTAGAGTAGTAAAAGTACCAAATTAGATATCAGATTAATCTGAAGATAATTTGTTTTCAAGTTGTCATTCTTAGTTTTGCTTTAGAGACTTAAGTAACTTACTCTAAACTTCAGAGTAACAGGGAGACTTTACAGTCTAAAGTCTAACTGTTATTTTGGAATGATAGCTTAGTGTATGCTAGATGCTAGTGAGCACTGAATACTGGATACTAGTGAGCAGTGAGCACTGGATACTAGTGAGCAGTGAGCACTGGATACTGTATACTAGTGAGCAGTGAGCACTGGATACTAGCAAGCAGTGAGCACTGGATACTGGATACTAGTGAGCAATGAGTTCTGGATCCTAGTGAGCAGTGAGCACTGGATACTGAATACTAGTGAACAGTGAGCACTGGATACTAGTGAGCAGTGAGCACTGGATACTAGTGAGCAGTGAGCTCTGGATACTAGATACTAGTGAGCAGTGAGCACTGAATACTGGATACTAGTGAGCAGTGAGCACTGGATACTAGTGAGCAGTGAGCACTGGATACTGGATACTAGTGAGCAGTGAGCTCTGGATACTGGATACTAGTGAGCAGTGAGCACTGGATACTGAATACTAGTGAGCAGTGAGCACTGGATACTAGTGAGCAGTGAGTCACAAGGAACTAGAGATCCAAAGAGGCAATCTCTGCCCATCCTTCAAATTGCATCCAAGTGAACCTCCCGGAGTCCCCCCAGGGAGGACTCACCGTGTGTTACTCTCTCCCCGTCACACAGGCCCCAAAGACGCTTTTGAATGCTGCAGAGGATCCCCTTGGTTCTGTAACCATTGGAGAATCTCAACTCTCCCCCCCCCCTGATGTTGAATGGGTGGGGAGCAGTGTAGCAATAGGCCTTAAAATTGGCTGTCCCTGCCCAACCAGAGACCGGTATATTAGGGCAGGGTTTTCTCCTGTCACACTGCGCTGGCGCTTGGTTCACTGTATCGTGGGGCGATACAGCTTAGCCTCTCTCACCACGGGCAGGTGGCCAGCTACTCTTGGGTTGGCCTATTACCTGACCCTTCTATCCAATGTGTTGTGTGGGGCTGGTGTGGTGGTGGTTGTAGCTTCGGATGCCAACTTTTCTGGTAGCACAGGTAGTTTAGTGTTTGACCCACGTGCCCAAAGTGAAGGTGTGTGAAGTGAAAAAACAATCGGGGCAACTCCCCGAACCTATTTTGTTATTGAATATCTTTGTTTTCCTTCAATGAAAAGTAATTAAATACAATTTTACACACATTTAATGACATCTGGAAGTAAATGACCCACAATAATGACACCACAGCTAATTTCAAAACGCGTAACTCATTTTATAATGACCCGATGCTTTTAACACATGGTGACAAGTCTAGGCGTGCGTGTTAACTCATGTTTAACACCCAGGAACAATCTTTTTTCATCATATTTTCATACCTAGTTAACAATACCTTAACTAGCATGACTTGTATTCATGTTAATGCAACAAGTTTGCTATAGAATTGAACAAATAATTTTTTGACCAGTTGTATCGTATTATTAAACAGATTGTTCTTTTGTAACATTTGCTAATTTACCAAAACTTTAGGGTCATAATTAGTTCAGGATAGGGAGAAATGACTTCCACTAAAGTTAGATTGTAATTATTGAAGAAAAACTTTGTTTCCTGCGGTGAAATTGGAAAAAATAATTCCTTCGACAGTCATGTATGATGACAGCAAAAGACGAGCATAAAGAAGACCTGTCGGACGTAATATTTTATGTAAAATTTTATTTTTAGCGACTGATATATACTAATATATGCATGCTCTATCTATTGGTACTCTCAAACTTTGAATTTGGTTTCAGTTATTGATATGTGAGAAGTGGGGGGAGTCAGCCCATTTGGTGCGGGGAGTCACCCCATTCAGTGCGGGGAGTCACCCCATTCGGTGCGGGGAGTCACCCCATTCGGTGCGGGGAGTCACCCCATTCGGTGCGGGGAGTCACCCCATTCGGTGCGGGGAGTCATCCCATTCGGTGCGGAGAGTCACCCCCGATTAGTGGCCGTAGCTTGCCGCACAGTTTTTAGTAAATAACTTATTTTGGTTAATGATAGAATGTTGAAACTTATCGTGCTCCATGGTCATAATAGTAGCTATATACACGGTAAATACAAAGTTTCTTAGCCACGTGTTCTCAGAGTTATTTCAATGTATTTGCAAAATGCGGGAAGTCACCCCGGTCGACGCTGCTTCATCTCAAGATTCCATGAACGCATTAAATGTTCATTGTTAAATGTTTGCATGCACTGCCTGCCAAATTGTGCAAACTAGCAGCCATGCTTTCAGTATGACTGGATAGTGGAACACCACCGCTATTGGCAGTGCATTAACCCCAACTTAGCTACTCATCTTGGGAAATGCCTGGTGAATGAAATCCTGACTGGTCTCTAGCAATATGGATTTAACACTGTCAATGCCAAAGTCATATAGAAATGACAAAACATTATCAATGAGATAGGCACAAGCCAGTTTATAGGCAGTGCAAGATGAGTTGCTCCAGATCTTTCAAATACTAGAAATTAGTCTCCAACATCAGCCAGATCAGTCTCTAATATTGGTTAACATAAATGCTGGAAAAAAGAGAAGCCTTGTTGTAATAAATTTTCCTTGTGACCTGAAATCAGTTCATCAATATTTGGTAATGAAGATAGCTACAGAAAGATAATTCAAGATGTGTTCAGTAATGAAAATAAAGATTAGTAATTTAAAATTTAGTTGCCATGATCTTATACTGATATTTGTGGATCCAAAAAAATCTCATAATAGCTTTGCAATTGTACAGACTCAACTCCTACTCCACATTTGGATGGACAGAAACAATTCAAAATTTACCCAAAAATTTGTCAATAGCTAGGAATGTTTCTGAAATTATAGCCAAGATCAGCAAACCCAAGAAGAAAAATTTATCACAATATCATGGCACTCCATAATTTGCAGAGTAGTGGAACACTATAAAACTTCATCTAATACCATTAAAACCAACCTTGAACATAATAAGCAACAATCAAAATAGGCATACCCTACCTTGATAGAGTGCTTCACCAGTAAGGAGTGCCTCACCAACATGAACAGCTGCTCTACTGGTTAAAATCATATAACCAAGAGCCTAAAGCCTTGCAGTTACCCTGTAGGTAAGAAACACGCGCCACAAAGTCATAATTCAGGTAGGTTGTTCTGCATAGTCCATTGTTTAGCAAATAAAGTAGTAGCCATCATCATATCCAAATATCCTTCAAAATTTCTCTCTTCTGTCAATGAGAAACAAACATTTGAAGTAGCACCCAGCCAGTCAGCAGAGTAGGGTCAGTCTGTGGCCAAGATTATTCTTGTGACCTAACATAACATTCCAGACATTTGTTATCGAAGATGTGGATAAATCCAAATACATCTCCAACGTTTGCAAAATGAAAATGATTGTCTGAAATAAGGTGGCAAGGTCTTAAGACAGAATTCTATGGTCTAAATAGGTCTCTGAATATCTTATCTTGAATTTTTTCAAACAAGTCTGTTCATCCAGATGAGAGATAGGTACAGAAGTTCTTGTTGTGCCCTTAATATCACTGATGAAGATTTCCAACAAAATCCAGTCTGGCTGAAACAAATCTTCATATAATCGAACATTCATGATGCAGAACTAGCAGTCTGGCCTGATGGTGTTGAGAAATATTTTCATTGAAGACAAGTTTGACTAACATAATTAAATGATGACAAGACCATTAAATTGCCAAAATTAAATTAGTATCAGTTCAGTTACAACTTACCAGATTCAAGAGGCCTATTTAATCATATGAATTCCCTCTCCCTCATAATTTCAGAATTCGAAGTCTTTTATATGCTACGAAGGATCAAGTATCAACGGTTTGCAATATATCCACTATAGATAGAGCTTATCCTTTTCCATCCAATATTAGGCCGAATAAATTCATGTTCTGCATTGCGAAAAATTGATTTAAATACGTATAATATCACTGCATGCTAACGCGTACGGTTGGCTTCATTTGTTTATTTACGTCTACCGGCCCGCTGGCAGCAACACGGCATGCTAAAAAAATTATCAGCTAGAAGAAGCGAATTTGGCCGCAAATGAATATATATCTGCATATCTGACTTTAAAAATGTATATTAGTATTTCTCTAGAATTAAAAAAAAATACAGAATTGCTACCGAAGAAACAATTGATAGAATATATTTGCTGCTGATTTGCAACTTTGTCACTGTCGTCGACATTAGACATACATTTTTCATGTTCTGCATAAAATAGCATGAACGCAATAATCCCCATTGAGGTAGCTAATCTGTATGCAATATGAGTTGCATCCTTCTATTTAGGCCTTGATATGTAATAATAAATCACGGAGGCCACAAGTGACCATGTAGCATAAAATTATCGAAGCATCTGGCAACTCTGTGTATCGACGAGAGCTAACAACTGAAAATGCAACTGCGCACAGACTGGAACATAGAGAGATGCAGTTCGGAAAGAGGAGTCAACTAGAGATTACTAAGCATGCTTAAAACACCATTATCTAATAAATTAGAGTACACAAGAAATGGTTGATATGAAAATCTTTAGACAATTGCGATCAATACCAACATTCCTAAAATTACTTACTTTGAAGGTATAAATCCGAAACAACCGAACGGAATACATTCGAAAAGTATGCTTTTCGAAGAATGTGTGCATTTGAGAAGACGTCACACAATGTGGACTAACTGCCGCTGGGACAAATAATTGCTTCGTCTGAGATGCACCATCTGTTCAGATAGTTGTCGTTGCATCATCTATTTGATTACCAATGTATACCGACGTAAAATAATAATGATAACGCTCTTCGCAGTAGAAAATTTGATAAACGTAACTTCATTTAAAATTAAATGCAGTTGTCCGCCAAAGTAAGTCGGACGAGTAAAATCACACAGCACATTAGTTGACCAAAGATGTAGAGCATGGAATAAATATTTCGCTCCAAACATATGAAACGAAGGACCCGTCGGAAATAAATAATCATCATCCCATTGGTATTGTAACCTCAATATCCAATTCTCTGGAGTGGATCATTCGTTGGGGATTGAAAACGTATTTTTTCGCAGCAGACTGTGAGTTTGGTGCCATGGAGACCATGGTGCGGAAAATGCGATATTTGTATTGAATGAAGCAGAAGTTGAGAATCTCTTGTCATAATGTGCTTCTAGATACAGAGGAAGCGTTTCGTTAAGAATATGACCAAACGTTGTCATGAAAACTGAAAACTAATTAAGAGGGTCCAGTAGACAGAAAATTATTGTGCGGCGTAGTTCAAAATCAGCTCTCTGTCACTGTGTCAATGTGAATAGGTCAGGAGGCCATCTATCGCTATTATTGTAAAATGTTTACACAGATGATCTGAATGACCTGTTAGGTAGGAAGAACGTAGGGTGTCATGAGGGTAATTTCTGTGTTAATGATATAAGCTATGCCGATGATATGGTATTTGCAGCTCCAGCTCTCTCAGCATGACAGAATTTAGGTATTTGTAGTAATTTTGCTCTGTCCCAAAATATAGTGTATTACACTTCAAAAACTTTGAGAATGTTGGCCTGATCAGAGGGTCCTAAGCGTTACTTCTCGACTGATGTTAAACTAGATGGTGTCACGCTTGATTTTGTGGACAAATTTCATTATATTGGGCATATTGTTTCAGCAGATTGCGCGGATGACATGGATGCTGCAAAGTAGAACAGACGGCAAAATGTCGGTGGTAACATACTAGTACGGAAGTTCTCTTTTATCCCTTGGGAAGTGAAAGGCAGCTTTTAAAATTCTATTGTTACCCAATACCCGGGAACATTGTGCCCCACAATAAACCCCAAAAAAATTCTCTGTTATGAACATTCTGTAGAAGCAACATAATCATTACCAAAGAGGTAATGATCGAACAAAACAAAATTCTCTCGGCTGTACATGAAGCCGGTAATACGTGAGCCAACTCGCTTCACAGTTACCTCTCATAACAAATCATTCCCCATAACAGAATAAATGTGGTCATCGAGCTCGGTAAGCAGATTGAAAATTGTCTCATCTAATTACGCGCTAAAATATTCAAATTTATGTCGGGACAAAAACATAGCGTTACAGTATCCCAAAGACGGGTTAGAAATAGTTCCGTTATTTTTTCAACTGATCATCAACACATCCATTGAAACAAATATCCTCCATCAAAATTGGAAATACGCGTTAACCACAACTATCCACAAAAAAGGGAAGGTAAACGACCCCTCAAATCAAAGACCCATAAGCCTCCTACCAGTAACTTCAAAAATCTTGTAAAAGATCCTTGAATGTCAGTCAACTTTTTGACTATCTATATGAGGCAAACCTGATCAATGATTGACACAGTATGTATACAAATGGAAGTCCTCTACAGAAGACGTACACTAGAAATCTGCGAACTCGTTTACAAACAGTCTATCATTGCAAACAGTCTATCATTACTCTTGCTGCTGGATCTCTCTAAAGGATTTGAGTGTAAATCACGACATTTTGTTGGTAAAACTCCTATAACTGAACCTCCTAACATCCTAGTTTCAAAGTTACCTCATGCATTGATCCCAATCTGTCGAGTTAGACGGAAATATTACCTCTTATTTAGGCCCGGCAAACTGCGAGGTTCCACGAGGATTGATTCTAGAACGGTTCTTTTCCTTCTGGTTATTGATGACATCACTGTGGAAGCCCTCTCGACAACGCCTTCTGTGATCGAATTAGAATTAGAAATACTCAAGAAGGATGCAGAAGCCGCGTTGACCCAGATAAATGATTAATATTCTTCAAATGGGTTTAAAGGTATAACAAATAAAACCTAGTGCATTATCATGGAATCCAAAAAAATACACAGAGAGTCCCCGATAATTTTGTTATTGATCTTATGAGCGCAAAATCGCTCTTGATGACAGAGTCTAATGTTTGGGAGTTTGTCTTGATCCAAAAATGACATTTGGACATCATGTTGATGAGATTTATTACAAGCTGAATGGCACACTTATGCTTCTCAATCGAACGAAGAAGTCAGCTAAATGTAATTGTTAGATCGACGACTTATCACATTTCGAGAGCCAAGTACTAATTTCCATTCCCTCGCTGCCGCATGTTAGTATAATCTCATAAAATTTCCTATCCGAAAAGTCTTGAATAATGGTCTTTACATTTGTGACCGCAGGTAATTTCTTTTAAGGAAACCATATTGCTTAAACCTTTCTCAGTACAGCGTTTTTATGTTATGATCGGCCTCCTCTGACACAGATTTATAAACTTGGGTGCGTAAAGAGTGCCCCTAGAAACAGTGTAGGACTTAGGCCTGTTAACTCTTAGCTCAAATTTCATGGAGGTCCCTTGCCTTGCATATATTTTATTCCCCTCCGATGTGTGAAGGGAAGCAGGTGGCCGTCTTCCTCGGATTGTATAACGTAGGAGACATTGACGAATTGAGGGCCATTCACGCTCCTTGAAAATCCCCGTGTCAGCGATAGGGGGGGAAGGAGACTAGATCCCATAACACTGTTTAGCTCAGGGGTATCATATATGGTAAACAATAGATGGGAGGAGCCAACAAAATCTGTTAAAAGACTCAATTGTATATTTACTAATGAGGTCTGGGTATTAGAAGGCCCGCCTCTTTAGCTGGTCCAAAAATGTGAACTATTCCCTGATTGGAGGATCTTCTTCAATCTCATGATCATGGCCCTCCCACATATAATTCAGGGCAGCCCGAGCGACAGAGGGCAAGCACAGACACACTGGTGAGCAGCTGCGGCCGTCGGACAGACTCTGGCCAGCAGCGACAGAGGGCACACTCAGACTTGCCCTTGAGCACAGCCATCGGTCGTAGCCCCCCCCCCACTCTACTCTACGCTCGTCTTACACCTGATACAATTCTTGTTAAGTCCCCATTCACACTTTGGTTTCTTTGTGTCCGTTATTTCAAATTTATATTCAGTACTCTATTGATAGAGCAACTTTTGTCTTGTTACCTGTTACAAAAAGACAATTATAAAACCAATGTTTCATCATTCCAACCTTGATTTACCCGATTATCACAGCCGTGGAGCTAAAACCGTAACATTGGTGACCAGCGGAGAGGGATTGAAGCAAAACAAAACATTTGTATTTTTAATTAAAACAATCACTTCACACTTCAAAACAAAATGCTTCAGCCCCCTTCCACACGCCTTCCTGAGAAACTCGACCCATTGCCTCGCCACCCTCGAGCTACATGCTAACAAAAACCATAAGAAAAAGGCAACAATGAGGGAAATACGAGAGACATCACTGCAGTCACCCTCTGTGGTCAACACCAGCACAGCAGGCAGGCGACCAGAGACACGAGCCACCCTTCCGCAAACGCACAGGGACGTATCGGCAGTCACCCTACGCTGCCAGCACGGAGCTGTCATCTCCACCCCTTCAACCTGCCAGCACGGATGACAACATCAGACACTTCACCGGACAGCACGGCGGTCTGTCAATCCTGGCAGACAGAGGGGACAGCTGCATCCGAGAAACAACTGCCTAGGCCAAGACGGACATCAAATAAATGGTGACGAACAGCCAGGCGGACAAGAGAACCAGGGGCCCCCTTTCAAATCGCCATTTAACATCGCGAGAAAAACATTAACAAAATTGTAAGTAATCCTAGAAAAGCAAGTGTGATGCATCACGATAGGCCGAGCTCCCGTAGGAAGTGAAATTACAGAGTTGAATGAGTCGCGATAGCGCAAAAGAAATCCTGAAAAGCACGAAAAATATATTTATTGTAAAATCAAATAAAAAATTGAAAAATGTCAGAAAATTGAAAATGAATCCTGAAATACATAGAAAAATATATTTATTGTACATAAATGAAAAAAATGTCAGAAAATTAGGTTGAAAAACAAAACCATGGAAATATATTTAGGTAGATAATAAAATAATTAGCTTGAAGTTCACCGGTCTAGTATATAAGTCTTTCTTTTTGTAGTATATAAGTTTTTCTTTTGTAGTATATAAGCAATTTTTGTGTGACAATTGAACGTAGAAAACTGGCGATGGAATCTTGTTGAGGTAAATAATACGATTTTGTGATTAGGTCATTCATTCAATAATTATATTATGTCCCGTTTCGCGATACAGTTCATACAGCGTCATATGTTTCCATTTCAAATCTTTGTGCGCAATAGTTACAAATTTATATGACCAACTGGTCATGTGACATGTCCAATGAGCTCACGTAAATTTCAATAATACTTCGTGTAAAGTCGATTTCGTGATTAGGTCATTCGCCCAATAATCCATTTTATGTCCCGTTTTGCGGCTAAGTTCGTACAGTGCAGTTTTTTTTTTAACTTTTCGAATCTTTGTGCGCAATAAGTACAAATTTATATGACCAACTGGTCAAGTGTCATGCCCAATGAGCTCTCATAACT
>SDVV010016354.1:0-14270 GCA_016164225.1 Gammarus roeselii
CCTACTCACGGACCCAACCTACCGTAAAAAGCTTATCGCATTCGGAAAACACACCGGACTATACGAAGCTGTCTAAACCTCTGACACCTGTGCGAATGAGGTGGTCCCTCCACCTCACTACGCACAGCAACAACGACTCATTTTACGAAGATACGCATTAACTCTTTACTCTCTCGTACGCGCTAATACGCGAATATGCCACAATTAAAATATGTACCGACTTCATCTTGACAAAGCTAATATTTTCGCACGCGAGGTTGTGCGGACTTACCTAAACCAACGACGGTCGCGCCCTACGGGGGAGCCTATTATGACTCACGTTGAGGCTCTGGTGGAAATGAGGCCCAAATCAATCAATCTGAATCCTGGAACCTCTGCTGTCCCCTCCCAGCGCTGTAAAACCCATACACATAAAAATGTTTGTGAGATGCATGAGTAGAACAATTAACCATTACAGTCCGCGGATTGCTGGCGCAGGGAGCGAGGGTCGCGTCGATGCTGGTCGAGGTGCGTCGAGATCAGTCGAAACATGTTGAGGCGAGTCGAGTTTGTCGCGACGAGCCGAAACTGGCCGAAGTGATTCGAGACATCCCGAGATGAGTTGAGGCGAGGGGTCTTGGGGGACTCGAGGAGCTCGGGAAGACCGACATGGGTCACCCTCCGGGATTCATGGGGCTCTTTTGCGACCCAAGGGACCAATGCCCCCCCCCCGCCCTATCCCCTTGAATAATCAGTGCGAAATCAATAATCTGAGCAGTTTTTCTGCCCATGACGAACCTGCTCTTACCTTCTTTGTCACGATCCACAATATTATAACGCTGGAGTATTTGTGCAGGGGTTCGTGTTTGTGACTTTGTGAATGGGTATTTTTGCTTCTGTCTGTGCTCGTTCGCGCGTGCACGGACTATATGCAGTTTCTGGGGATGACCTTGACTGCGTAGTTATAAAACATTGTGACGCGTTGCGGTTGGAGTCTATCTAATCCGTGAAGCCATAGACCTTGTACCAATTTTGACGATACTGGCTGTGCGCTCTGTCACGCGTGCATGTTGTTCTTGTAGTTCTGGGTGGTTGGAGGCGAGGATTCGTTTTGTCTGAGTCTTTATCTTGCGTGAATAAATACATTGTAATAAAAATAAAATAGACCGCGTAGCTGTGAACATTGTGTTGCGTTGCTGCCGGAGCTGACTTAGTCCGTGTAGCCGTGAATCTTGTACCAATTTCGACGATACTATATGAGCGCACTGACGTATGGACATGTAACTCACGAGGTACTAAGGGGTTGGAGGCGAGGATTCGTTTAGTTGCATCTGAGTCTTTATCTTACCTAAATAATTTTTTATTTATACAACTAAACCGCGTAGCTGTAAATATTGTGTTGCGTTGCTGTCTGAGCTAATGTTGCCCGTGTAGCCACTGACCTTGTACTAATCTCGAAGATGCTACCTGTACGCACTAGGATGCGTTCATATCACTCTTTATGTTCTAAAGGATTGGAAGCGGAGATGCGTTTCGAGTAAGCGTTTTTTCTTCTGCGCAGTAGTGTGCGTCTGACATTGCTAAAATGTTCACGTTTTTCTAACGTTAGAAGCGTTGTTTCGTTTTTTCCTCGCACACTTAGGCGTGCGAGCCTACTGGAATCAATGATCATCGAGCCCTTCGGGGGAGCCTATTATGACTCACGTTGAGGCTCTGGTGGAAATGAGCCCCAAATCAATCAATCACGTTGAGGCTCTGGTGGAAATGAGGCTGAAATCAAATCAAATCCACCCCATTACGCACAGAAATAACAACACATTTCACGAAGATACGCATTAACTCTTCACTCTCTCGTACGCTCTGGTACGCGAATATGCCACAATTGAAATATGTACGGACTTCATCTTGACAAAAGTAATATTTTCGCACGCGAGGCCGTGCGTACTTACCTGAATCAACGACGATCGCGCCCTACGGGGGAGCCTATTATGACTCACGTTGAGGCTCTAGTGGAAATGAGGCCCAAATCAAAATCAAATACAAAGCCTACTCACGGACCCAACCTACCGTAAAAAGCTTATCGCTTCCGGAAAACACACCGGACTATACGAAGCTGTTTAAACCTCAAACAACTGTGCAAATGAGGTGGTCTCTCCACCCCATTACGCACAGAAATAACACATTTTACGAAGATACGCATTAACTCATTACTCTCTCGTACGCGCTAGTAAGTCCGTGCGGACTTACCTGAATCAACGACGGTCGCGCCCTACGGGGGAGCCTATTATAACTCACGTTGAGGCTCTGGTGGAAATGAGGCCCAAATCAAATCTTGGCAAGCAATACGTTATTTTGAAGCTTTTTTAAAGTGGCCATTGTAACGCTCGCACAAGAATAGCGAAGACTCCTAACGTTATGAAGCTAACTTGGCAAGCATTACGTTATTTTGAAGCTTTTTTAAGTGGCCATTGTAACGCTTCCACAAGAATAGCTAAGACTTTATTTGATGATGTTATCTTGACAAGCAGTACGTAGTTCGGAAGATTTTTTTTTGAAGTGGCCGGTCCAATTAAATTTTTCGAATAGAACTCAATTTTTAACGATTTTTTATTAATTTTGCTCATAAGACATGTACTTTTGACGTGGTCCTGGCAAGAAATATACCCTTTGAAAACTTTTGTGAACTATGTCACCATAAATTTTTGTTTGTTGCTAATCTATTTATGCGCGCACTTACGCCAATCGTACCAGCACGGGAAATTGTTCATGATTTTGTATTTAATTTGATCCTCACGTACTGACGGGCAAACTTACCAAATTGAACTGCGTGCTCTTGCCAAATACTGTAGCACCAGAATTCATTGTAATTTCCGATGAGCAAGGGAATACAAAAGCACACTCAGTTGCACTATCAGCTGCGTTGAACAACTAATGTCTAGAGTACGCCACGTCCTCGGACATTGCAAACCAGCGTCCAAATGACATTGCTGGCCATGATACTTTCATAAAATTAGCAGTCTAAGCGATTTTTGTGCGGGAGTAGCAATGGACAGACACTATTTGCCAAGCAGTAGAAAATTAGCCGGGAAACGCGAAACTAAGAATGTGGCCTCTCAAGCAAAGTGCTAGCACTGTTCATGTCTCCACGAGTTGCGCGCCCTACGGGGCAGCCTATTATGACTCACGTTGAGGCTCTGGTGGAAATAAGGCCCAAATCAAATCAAAATCCACGAGTTAGGTTGGGGTGGATGGATAATTCATTTTATAGATCATTAACACATTAATTTAGTCTCATTTATTCTTATTTCGTGGGCTCAATGATTTATTTCTGCCAATTTTCATGATAAATTATACTTTGTTTATAATTTATCGAGGTGAATTGAGACTAGGTGACCCAGGGAACCTGGGTCACCTAGTCCGAGTCCTGCGGGTCGTGGGACCCGCAGGACTCGGAAGACCCGAGGTTTCGGGAACCCGGGAGACTTGAAAGACCAGAAGGATTTGATGGGGTCCACTTGGACTCTTCTGGGACCCTTTAGGGCATCCTTGAGACCCTGTGGGACCCTCTTGAGGCCCCTCTAAATCCTGGAACCTCTGCTCCCCCTCGCTAGACTGTAGAACCCATACACAGAGGAATGTAAATATGTGGAGTGCTTGAGTAGAGAAATTAGTTATTTCAGTCCACAATGTTGCTGACGCAGAGGGGGAGAGCCGCGCCTAGGCTGGTCGAGGTGCGACGAAATCAGTCAAAACATGTTGAGGCGAGTCGATTTGGTCGCAACTAGTCGAAACTGGCCGAAATGATTCGAGACAAGCCGGGATGAGCTGAGATGAGGGGACTCGTTGGACCCGGAGGACTTGGGTAACCCTCCGGGGCTTATCGGGCTCTTTCGGGACTCAGAGGACCTCTGCCCTTCCCTCCCCACCATATCCCCTTAAGCAATAAGTGCGATGATAAAAATCTGAGCAGTTTTTAGTCCATGATGAACCTGCCCTTTCTTTCCTCTTCACGGTTCACAATTCTTCCTACGGGCTAGCCTATTATGACTCACGTTGAGGCTCTGGTGGGAATTAGGCTCAAATCAAATCCACAATTCTATCGTATAAAATAATGCTAGTATACATCTGCGAGAGCTCCTGTTTGTGATTTTGTGAAAAAAAGTTTATTTTTCATTCTGCGCTCGCTTCCGCGTGTGCGGACCATATGTAATGTTTGTGGTTGACCTTTGCCGCGTAACTATAAACCTTGTGACGCGTTGCGTTTGGAGTTGATCTGATTCGTGAGGCTGTGGACCTTATACCAATTTCGATGATGCTACCTGTGCGCACTGGCGTGCGTACATATTACTTATTGAGGTTCCGAGGGGGTGGAGGTGGGTATTCGTTTTGTCTGAGTCTTTATCTTCCTGAATAAATAAATAGATTGTAATACAACCAAACTAGGCCGTGTAGTTGTAAACATTGTATTGCGCTGCTGTCGGAGCTGACTTTGTCCTTGTAGCCGTAAATCTTGTACCAGATTCGACGCTGCTGCCTGTACGCACTAGCGTGCGTACATATTACTCTTGAAGTTTTAAATGATTGGAGGCTTGGGGTTTCATTTCGTCCATCTTGCTCAAATAAATAAAATGTACTGTGATGCGTTGCTGTCGGAGCAGACTGTCCGTGTAGCTGTGAACCTTGTACCGGTCTCGACGATGCTACCTGTGCGCACTAGCGTGCGTACATATTACTCTTGAAGTGCTAAATGAGTGGAGGCGGGGATTTGTTTTGTCTGAGTCTTCATATTACCTGAAAAATGAAAACTACTGAAATTTAACTTAACAACGCAGCTGTAAATCTCGTGTTGCGTTGCTGTCGGAGCTGACTTTGTCCGTGAAGCGACAAAGTACCAATTTCGACGATACTAACTGTGCGCACTGGCGTGTGTACATATTACTCTTGAAGTTTTCAAATGGTTAGAAGCGGGGATTCGATTCGTTTCGTTTGAGTCTTTATCTTTCCTGGATAAATGAAATGTACATTAACTGAACTAGACCGCGTAGCTGTAAACATTGTGTTGCGTTGCTGTCGGAACTTACTTTGTCCGTGAAGCCGTAAACCTTGTACCAATCTCGACGATGCTACCTGTGCGCACTAGCGCGCATACATATTACTCATTAAGTTCTAAATGATTGTAAGCGGAGGTCCGTTTCGTCTAAACGTTATTCTTGAGCGCACCAGCGTGCGTCTGACACGACTAAAATGTTCAAATAGTTTAACTGTGACAACGTTGTTTTACTTGCACACAGAGGTGTGCGAGCCTACTGGAATCCATGATCATTGAGCCCTACGGAGGAGCCTATTATGACACGTTGAGGCTCTGGTGGAAATGAGGCCAAAATCAAATCCATGAGTCAGGCGACCGCGGCCGCCAGAAACCCGTCCGAAAGAATTAAGTGGATGGATGATTATTCATTTTATAGCTCAGTAACACTTTATTTTATTATTTCTTATTTCGTGAGCTCTATTATTTATCTGTGCCCTTTTTTCGTGATGATCAATTTTGGATTAATTATATAATTATATATCGTTAGACGCCCACAGGGGCCCTAGGTGGACTAAGTGGTGTGTTAGTTGGTCTAGTCGCACCTACGGTGGGAGAATTTGCAATCTTCCCGGCGCCTAATAAAGATCCGAGCAAAACTAGGCGTTTTGATGACTAAAAGGTGAAATGATGTTGCTGTTGATCTTAGAGAGTGAAAGTCTTGAATGACACTGTGCGTGGACGGGGACGAGGCGAGTGGAGACGAGGCGATGAGTCGAGACGAACCGAGGCTGGTTAAGACTAGGTGACCCGGGAGGGGGGGTACTCGAGGGACCCGGGGGTTTCGGGAACCCGGGGGACTTTAGACCCTTCCGGGCACTTTGGGACCCCCTTGAGACCCTTTGGGACTCCCTTGAAAAACTTTGGGACCCGCTTGAGGCCCCTCTGAACCCTGGGACCCCTGCTTCCCCCTTCACCACGCTGTAAAAGCCATACTCAGAAAATTGTATGTATGTGAAATGCTTGAGTAGAACAATTAACCATTACAGTCTGCAGATTACTGGCGCAGAGGACGAGGGTCGCGTCGAGGCTGGTCGAGGTGCGTCGAGATCAGTCGCAACATGTTGAGGCGAGTCGAATTGGTCGCGACGAGCCGAGACTGGCCGAAATGATTCGAGACAAGCCGAGATGAGCTGAGACAAGCAGACCCGAGGAGCTCGGAGGACCCGGGGGACATGGGTTACCCTCCATGATTCGTCGGGTTCTTTTGGGATCAGAGACACCTCTGCCACCCCACTCCTACCCTAAAATGCTTGAGTGAGAATTTTTGTTATTACAGTCCACATGATTACTAGCGCAGATGGGGAGAGCCACGTCGAGGCTGGTCGAGGTGCGTCGAGATCAGTCGAAACATGTTGAGGCGAGTCGAGTTGGTCGCGACAAGCCGAGACTGGCAGAAATGATTCGAGATAAGCCGAGATGGGCTATGACGAGGGGTCTCGAGAGACCCGGGGAGTTCGGGAAGACCCCGGGAACTTGGGTTACCCTCCGAGATTTGTCGGGCTCTATTGGGACCCAAGGGACCTCTGCCCTCCCCATCCCCTTAAACAATGGGTGCGAAATCAATAATCCGAGCAGTTTTCCTGCCCATGACGAACCTGCCCTTACCCTCTTCTTCACGATCCACAATTTTGTCATGTATAATAATGCTAATGAGTTGGCGCGGGGGTTTCTGTTTGTGATTTTGTGAATAGGTGTTTTTTCTTCAGCCTGTTCTCGCTCGCGCGTGCACGGACCGTATGAAGTTTCTGGGGTTGACCTGAACTGCGTAGCTATAAGCCTTGTGACGCGTTGCGGCTGTAGTTGGTCTAATCCGTGAAGCCATAAACCTTGTACCAGTTTCGACGATACTACCTGTGCGCAATGTGCGCGTGTATATTACTCTAAGAGTTCTGTGTGGCTGGAGGCGGGAATTCGTTTTGTCTGAGTCTTTATTTTACCTGAATAACTGAAGTGTACCTCTACTTAACTAGACCGCGTAGCTGTCAACAGTGTACTGCGTCGCTGTCGGAGCTGACTTTGTCCGTGTAGCCGTTAAACTTGTACCAGTCCTAACGATGATACCTGCGTGCACTAGCGTGCGTACATATTACTCTTGAAGTTCTAAATGATTGGAAGCGGAGGTCAGTTTCGTCTAAGCGTTTTTCTTATAAGCACCAGCGTGCGTCTGACATTGCTAAAATTTCAATTTTTTCTAACATTAAAAGCATTTTTTTGTTCTCGCACACTGAGGCGTCCGAGCCTACTGGAATCCATGATCATCGAGCCCCACGGGGAGCCTATTATGAATCGCGTTAAGGCTCTGGTGGAACTGCGGATAAAAAAAAAAACTGCCGTACAAAATAACCGCAAGGTCACATGGAGAAGAGATGTTCAAATATGGTAAGATGAAAACCAAACTTACCTGATGCCAAAGCGATAAATTCTGACATACAGAGGATACTTGTACTACACCAACAATACCTGCTACCACTAGCTCGGCACCTCTACATGACGCCGTCGCTGTCACAATCGGTCCAACGATCGCCCCGTGGAGGGGGTGGGTGACCTGTTGGGTTATGGGTGACGGTGTTGCGCCGCAAGATAACGTCAATGTCTGTCGAGCTTACCTTGCTGCCCTAAAAAATTTGTGGCATCTATAATTGTTTGAATTATCATTCAGAAGATGTCAAGGGGACGCCATACGACTAATAATAAAAAAGTAAAAAACATTTTTTATGGCGACATGGCAACTGCCGCGACCACCTGCAAGGCGTTGATGTGTGCCATTTTATATTTATAACATCCGTTTTCAAAATTTATACTAACAGTCGTACGATGAATACGGAAGTTGGCATTTGTTGAACGATGATTCGAACAAATTAAATTGTTACGATTAGTATTAGGGCAACAACGGAATCATATCCGTTGGCGCCAACCAGCTCGCCAGTCGTCGGAGCAGCCCTCCCGTCGAACATGCAAAAGCTGTATTGAACTCACCTCGGTTATTTGTTGGCGTTTGGGATGGAGATACGATACTTCGGCAAATCTGAAAGCTCCCCACCAAACTTCTTCATCAAGTTGGATTTGTAGAACTAATTTTTCATCGATATTTCAAACAGCATTCTTGCCAAGATTTAACTATAACAATGTACCCTGATTATGGCACTCAGCAGCGACTAGAGGCGTCACAGCATTTCCTTCCAAGGACGTACCAAAGGTCGTATGGTTACCACGACCCAGATCTCCACAAGATGTTTGTTCAAACTAAAAAAACACCATCTGGTGGCGGCTGGTTATTATTTTTCTTTGAACTAATTTTCTAGGAAATTGTCTGATGGTTTGAAAATATGTGCAAGGTCATCACTATAATGTGTCCTACTTCGGCACCTTTTGTGGCTGCCAGGTGCGGTTAACAGGCGAAAATGAAAAAAAGGCGTAAAAATCAGTGACCTCATACAAGGTCTGAGGATATACTGTTCTGAACGTTCGTGGACATATTTTGAATTCGTCTGACATTTTTCTGTCGAACTAATTCAGTATAAATAATCACCAGCCGCCACCAGAGGGTGCCACAAATATAAACAGGCAACATGTGGGAGTTGTGAGCTTATTAGCGATGAACATCATCCATTTATGATGATGTCCAACGTAAACTAATCCGTTTAGTGCTTACTCAGCCATGATCTCTGATGGTCTTGGCTTATCAATATACGTATTAAGATAAGTATAGATTTAAGGTGTAACAAGGATACCATCCGTTTGTGTAAGGAACCGACTCTATTCATATTGCTGTGTGTATACTTACTGAATAACCCATAGCAGCATGTGCTACGACTTCGTGCTTTTGTGAACTGAGTTTCGTGTAACATATTGAGTGTGGGGAGATATTGCATCACCTGTTCAAAATATCCCCGTCTTCCATACTCTCACGGGCAGTTCATGCACGCTGTGTTTCATGCTAATTCTCGATGTATCTAGTCAACGAAAAAACTTTTACTGCCAGCAGCGGTTGGTCCAGCTGTTTGACGTCATCCCAAAAGCACGCACAAATTTGACAGGCTGCTTCCCGTGGAAGAATTCCAGCCGCGTCACAGTTTTGTTCTTCACTAAAACTCTCCATGGATCCTAACTTCTCCTACACGACTTCATTTACTCCATGATAACTAATGATAGTAATTCGCGTTGCATGCATGATTGAAGGAAATAATACATTATCATAGAAAAACATTTATTGAATAAATTATTCCATTTACAACCATATAAAAACTAGCTTTAATATCATTAGACATGCTCCCTTTGACCACCGTACCAACGCAGGGGGCTTTTGACACATTTCCTCTGAACTAGGTTACCTTGGAACTGGGTAACCTCTGAACTGGGTTACCTTGGAACTGGGTAACCTCTGAGCTGGGTTACCTCGGAACTGGGTTACCTCTGAGCTAGGTAACCTCGGAACTGGGTTTCACGGCCAACTCTGGAATACTAACCATCAAAATTATGTTTGTATAATATACACACTTTTTCAGGATGTTTTGATACAAGACACAGCGGATAAAATATTGAACACTTTATCAAAGAACCGTTAGTTCTCTCCTCGTACAGTCAAAACCTCTTCAAATTCGATTGGACGTTGACCAAAATTGACATCCAGCTTGAAAGAACCTCTTGCATTGTGAGCTCGAACAGTTTATTTGAGTAAGGGAATGTTCTGTCCGCTGCTGTGAGGCTGTCGCAAGTGCCACGGCCATATGAGTGCCAATGGTTAACAGATCTAAACACATAAGCAACCACAACTATGGACCTCTTTAGCCTACTTACGGAGATAAGTTTTTAGTTCGATTTTTACAGTATATTACAAATGTTACAAATAACAAAAGTGTAGTTTCGATTTACAATTACCAGTACATTTATCTTGTCACATATACAAACATCGCGCACAGTAGTCAATGTGTGCGGGTTCCCGCAGTGTTGCATTGAATTGTTCATTTGATTCAAGGAGGTTGTACAAGTCTCTTCAATTCATCGTTCATCATAACCCAAGGCGACTGCACAAGTTTTTATTTCATGTTTTACTGCGCTTCGAACCGTTGAAGCCGTTTTTTCTACTTAGTGGAAGTTTCAAAATTCATTTACATGGCAATTGAAAGAAACTAGTTTGATTAATGTAAGTGTTGTGTTACAATACGGGCCATCATGTCATGTCTCACGTCTACTATCTCATTTGACATTCACATTCTTCTATGCCATACTCGCCTTGGCCAGAAAAGAGTTACCGTAGCTGCGTTATTCATTGACCTGTTCTAACACACTGGGATGCTCCTTTAAAGGACTTGGCTTGTAACGACCTGTTCTAGCACACTGTGATGCTCCTTTAAAGGACTCGGTTTGTAACGACCTGTTCTAGCACACTGTGATGCTCCTTTAAAGGACTTGGCTAGTAACGACCTGTTCTAGCACACTGTGATGCTCCTTTAAAGGACTATGCTTGTGAAGACCTGTTCTAGCACACTGTGATGCTCCTTTAAAGGACTTGGCTTGTAAAGACCTGTTCTAGCACACTGTGATGCCCCTTTAAAGGACTTGGCTTGTAACGACCTGTTCTAGCACACTGTGATGCTCCTTTAAAGAACTTGGCTTGTAACGACCTGTTTTAGCACACTGTGATGCTCCTTTAAAGGACTTGACTAGTGACGACCTGTTCTAGCACACTGTGATGCTCCTTTAAAGAACTTGGCTTGTAAAGACCTGTTCTAGCACACTGTGATGCTCCTTTAAAGGACTTAGCTTGTAAAGACCTGTTCTAGCACACTGTGATGCTCCTTTAAAGGACTTGGCTTGTAACGACCTGTTCTAGCACACTGTGATGCTCCTTTAAAGGACTTGGCTTGTAACGACCTGTTCTAGCACACTGTGATGCTCCTTTAAAAGACATAGCTTATAACGACCTGTTCTAGCACACTGTGATGCTCCTTTAAAGGACTCGGCTTGTAACGACCTGTTCTAGCACACTGTGATGCTCCTTTAAAGGACTTGGCTTGTAACGACCTGTTCTAGCACACTGTGATGCTTCTTTAAAGGACTTGGCTTGTAGCGACCTGTTCTAGCACACTGTGATGCTCCTTTAAAGGACTTGGCTTGTAGCGACCTGTTCTATCACACTGTGATGCCCCTTTAAAGAAATAACCTCTTGATTGTGATACTCATTTGTGGACAAAAAGGTTTCATGCTCTATAGCCTTATCCATCTCTAAATCTGATTGGGACCTATCAAGGAAATAACGAAAAGGACTAGTAAATCCCTGGTCATCTCTATGGAAAAACAACCACAGTAATTAAGATTCACATATTATTGAAGATGAAGTTGGCACTGATCCACAAGCGATTCCAAATATCGTCAATAAATATTTGAATAGCATACCTGGCACCCTAATTGAATTTATTATTAGTAACACCTTCCATTTTGAATATCATTTAGAGAACGTAACCCTTGAACATCCAATTTTTAATCCTGACGACCAGAACGAATTAAAAACAATAATAAATGTTTTAAAGAACAGTCACAGCGCTGACTGGGATAATATCGCCACCAATGTAATTAAGGCTGGATCTGGGATTATTGCTCCCTTTACCCCACTCATCAATAAGTCCCTCCAGTAGGGGAGTTTTTCCGATGCACTCAAAATCGTTGAGATTAGTTCAATTTATAAAAAATAAAGCAAAATCTACATAAAAATGTATCACCAAATTACAGTCTTACCCGTCATTGTCAAAGTTTTTGAAAATGTCCTTTATGTTAGACTACATATTCACTATGCATCTAATATCATACAGTTAAAATCAACATAACATGCTTTATTAAAATGAAAAGGATATGTTATGGATAGGTTCGATAGTGGAAGTGTCACCGGTACAACTTTTATGAACCTCAGCAATACTTTCGAGTGTGTGACCCATGCGATTTTGGTAGCGAGTTTGTGACCCATACAATTTTTACAGCGAGTGTGTGACCCATTCAATTTTGGCAGCGAGTGTGTGACCCATGCAATTTTGGTAGCGAGTGTGTGACCCATGCAATTTTGGTAGCGAGTGTGTGACCCATGCAATTTTGGTAGCGAGTGTGTGACCCATGCAATTTTGGTAGCGAGTGTGTGACCCATGCAATTTTGGTAGCGAGTGTGTGACCCATGCAATTTTGGTAGCGAGTGTGTGACCCATGCAATTTTGGTAGCGAGTGTGTGACCCATGCAATTTTGATAGCGAGTGTGTGACCCATGCAATTTTGGCAGCGAGTGTGTGACCCATGCAATTTTGGCAGCGAGTGTGCGACCCATGTAATTTTGGGAGCGAAATACAGAATTGCCGAGTAAATTCCATTGACAAAAGTTGGATAAAATGTTGTCTTCATGATGCAAGACAATCATATGTCAGTACGCTAAATATAGGCATACCATAGGGCTCGATCCTTGAACCTATGCTTTTCCTTATCAACATTAATGACATTGTGAACCCTTGCGACAAGTTGTCCTGTGTCCTTTCGCAGATAATACTGCCGCTTATTTGGTTGAAAACAATCTTGGTGTTACTATTACTAATATGAATAATCAGTTGTTTCATATTTCAAACTGGTTCATATCTAATTAGATGACGTTAAATGTTGACCCCGACGCCGGGCATGATATTTTTCAGGAAAAGTTGCTCCCGACACACAGGCATGATTGTAAGGTCAACCAATTGCATGAGTAGCAAAAACATAGTTTCTCGTTGTAACAGTAAATCACACTTAACTGGATAGTTCACGTCTCTTTTGTTGCCAGGAAATATCCAAATCGTGTGGCGTCTAAACTTTACAAAGAATTGTCTCTCAACTTCTGAAAAAACTGTTTTGTACAACAGCCTGATTCATCCCTTTCCGATTTACTGAGTAACCTTGTATGCTTCTACCTCCAAAACAAACCTAAGACCAATCATTCTTAGTCAATGAAATATTCTCCCGCCGTGTCATGTCATTGACTTTTCTGCTGCAATGGTGCTTTAAAATGCTCTGAAGCAATTAACCTACATTGATAACAATTTTGTCATATGAAATAACTGATTGTAAAATCCGTGTATCTTCATGGATTTGCCAGTTCACCGTAACTCGATAACACAATCCCAACTATTTTTAAGCTGTTTAAACTCGAAATTTGATTGCTTTAGATGTAGGAAGGCTTAGCAGCAAAGATGCCTTTAAACGTAAGCTAAAATAATACTTGTTGGAATTCCGTTCATCTCGTTCATACAAAAATCCGATCAATTATTAGACCTATCTTAATTACTCATTAAAATGCTATTTATTTCTTGTGCATTAGTAACATGTCGTGTTAACTATTTATAATTACTTTCAAATTTGTATACACGTGTTTCAAACATTACGTGCGTAAATGTAATATAAAATCTCATGTCGGATATTTTCTACACTCAGTTTTCATATTAAACATCAGTTTTAATTGTATTATCTTGATTAAGAAAATGTATCGTAAACTTATTTATTTAACGCATTTTTTCAGATCAATAGTCCAAAGTAATGTTTTCACTTGTCTTAACCTATTGAACAACGGCGAGAGATGATGTCCTCAAACAATGGTGTCGTTAGTTCACGCTGATGAAGACTTGGCACGTATCATCTGTTTATTTCGATATTTGTGTAATTTGCCAACCTGTCATTATACCTTAACATAAATTGAAATTCTTAAACCTTTAAAAAAATCTTCTTGCTCTCACATCTGTTTAATAAGCCACGACCACGTATTAAATGCAAAATGTCTATGAAAAAAGTTGTTGCACACTCCAACGCAATATAGCTACTTAAAATAGTAATTTTAAAAGGGTTAGCAAAAAATTATAATTTCATTCAATTTTTTCCTGTATAACTTCGAAGAAGTATTTCTAAAGCCGTTCTTTTCGGCTGAACCGGGTCTTTATAAGCCACCTTTCCAGATCATAAATCGTCGATACTTCACCTGAAGCACCAGCTGGCTATGACCACAAAATGACCAGCTAATGCACTACCTTCATTAATGACCATGGTTCTAATGACCATGGTTCTAATGACCATGGTTCTAATGACCATGGTTCAAATGACCATGGTTAAACTAACTTCCAGCATGAACTGTTTGTTGTTATTCTGTTGATAACTTCGTCACCACATCTTGGATGCTACAATTAAATAGACAGAAGCTAAACCA
>SDVV010016355.1:0-14270 GCA_016164225.1 Gammarus roeselii
GGGTAATTTTAACCCAGGCAACACAGGAAGAGAGGACTCAATTTCGAAAGATTGAGTCAATTTAGCTCAAATTGGTCAACGCAGAGCAGCATTCGAAGTTCAACTCCCAATGCATACAGCACGGCCTGTCCCCGGACTTTTCCAATATATATATATACATATATATATATATATGCTGAAATGCTGTAATTGTCCATTTTTTATAAATAAACTTCTTCGACGGAGGAACATTCGAGGAATCTCCCGTGAAAAAAGATTCCCTACTTTTTCTTCCCATGCAAGACATTTCGTTGATGTCAAAATCGTTTTAGAAATACATATGTTCATGCATGAGCCATCGTTATGAAAAAATCGAATCCCACATTGTGATGTTTACATCATGATTGATATTACTCCAACATGAAATAAATAAATTTACCCAATTATATTACCCAATTATATTACCCAATTATATTACCCAATTATATTACCCAATTATATTACCAAAGTATATTACCCAATTATATTACCCAATTATATTACCCAATTATATTACCCAATCATATTACCCAATTATATTACCGAATTATATTAGCCAATTATATTACCCAATTATATTACCCAATTATATTACCTAATTATATTACCCAATTATATCACCCAATTATATTACCCAATTATATTACCCAATTATATTACCCAATTATATTACCCAATTATATTACCCAATTATATTACCAAATTATATTACCCAATTATATTACCCAATTATATTACCCAATTATATTACCCAATCATATTACTCAATTATATTACCCAATTATATCACCCAATTATATTACCCAATTATATTACCAAATTATATTACCCAATTATATTACCCAATTATATCACCCAATTATATTACCCAATTATATTACCCAATTATATTACCCAATTATATTACCCAATTATATTACCCAATTATATTACCAAATTATGTTACCCAATTATATTACCCAATTATATTACCCAATTATATTACACAATTAAATTACCCAATTATATTACGCAATTATATTACCCAATTATATTACCCAATTATATTACCCAATTATATTACCAAATTATATTACCCAATTATATTACCCAACTATATTACCCAATTATATTACCCAATCATATTACCCGCTTCCGCATGTTCACGGAAGCGGCCACCATTTCTAACTTCGTTCATTACTGCATGCCAGCACATAACACTGGAGTACTATATGGCACTGATGCTAGGGTACCAACCTTGGAGTACGATATGGCACTGATGCTAGGGTACCAACCTTGGAGTACGATATGACACTGATGCTAGGGTACCAACCTTGGAGTACTACAGTATGGCACTGATGCTAGGGTTCAACAACCTCGGAGTACTACAATATGGCACTGATGCTAGGGTTTAACAACCTCGGAGTACTACAGTGTGGCATTGATGCTAAGGTTTACCAACCTTGGAGTACTACAATATGGTACTGATGCTTGGGTTCACCAACCTTGGAGTACTACAATATGGCACTGATGCTAGGGTTTACCAACTTTGGAGTACTACAATATGGCACTGATGCTAGGGTTCAACAACCTCGGAGTACTACAATATGGCACTGATGCTAGGGTTTAACAACCTTGGAGTACTATATGGCCCAGATTCTAGGGTTCAACAACCTTGTAAAACTACAATATGGCCCTGATGCTAGGGTTTACCATTTTTGGAGTACTATTATATGCCACTGATGCTAGGGTTCAACAACCTTGGAGTACTACTATACAGCACTGATGCTGGGGTTCAACAACCTCTGAGTTCTATATGGCAGTGATGTTAGGGTTCTACAACCTTGGAGTTCTATATGGTAGTGATGCTATGGTTCTACAACCTTGGAGTTTTATATGGCAGTGATGCTAGGGTTCCACAACCTTGGAGTTCTATATGGCAGTGATGCTAGGGTTCTACAACCTTGGAGTTCTATATGGCAGTGATGCTAGGGTTCTACAAACTTGGAGTTCTATATGGCAGTGATGCTAGGGTTCTACAACCTTGGAGTTCTATATGGCATTGATGCTAGGGTTCAATCACGCGAAATCTAAATACAAATTGACCTAAATATAGAGAAACATATTTTTTATTCGTTGATGAATAACATTGACTGTGACGGTCTTTCCGTATATTGAAGGTGGTGCATGAATGAACTAATGTCGACACGCTAGGGTCTATAGACGTAATGAATGTGAATGAATGAACTTATGTCGACACGCTATCGTCTATAGACGTCATGAGAGTTTCAGAGTGGAAATTTAGTCCCAATATAACAGTGCCAAGAGACGTTCGTTTGCTACCAATTATAACCGTGTCAAGGAAAGTGACCCTCACCGTACGAAGCTCTTGCCGTGCTCCATTGATGCCTTCACAATCTCACCTCGCAGCAAGTACCGTAGCAGCGTCTTCACTGTAGGCACAGTGAAAGGGGGCTACGGGAGGGAGAAGTCTATAGGCTTTGCAAGGAAGCCTACGAGCCTGGGTTGGGGAGGTTCTGTTATCTGAGGTGAAGGGGGACTTTAACCAGCCCGAGAGGGGCAGAGAGCCCCCTCCGACCATAGTAAGGTTAAGGCAGGAGGGATGGAGGAGAGCAAGACGTCTTACTATACATTAACCGGCCGAGGGGAGCAGAAAGCCCCCTTCTACCCAAGCAAGGTTAAGGCAGGGAGACTGGAGGAGGGCAAAGCTCCTACTATTTATTCATGCACGTCGTAAAACGTTAAGCCGTAAGTGACAAGAGGAACGAAAGACTGGAAATGACCCTTACGAGAATTATGTGACGTAACTAGCGAAGGTATTAGATGGAAACGAATTCATTGATTCGTTAAATACAACATCGTGGGAGTAATTTATACCTTTCGTCCCCCAAAACAGTATCTGATAGTCAACTATTTATGAACAATGCTAGTTTTTAACTAATAACAAATGCAGCTGCATTTTTCAACATATGACAATAAATATGTTCTGAAAAATATGTTACATTACTACTATGTTTAGTTCAATATGAAATGATAGTTTACTTCACCGATTTAAAATAATCTATTGAATGTTATACACCAAATGTAGTTTTACTCTCGTCCTTCATTGTTCGTATGTATTTTTAAAGCATTTATTTTATTTCATTTTGCTGTAACTCTTTCTAGCGCGTATTCTATAAACTGTTTTTGTGTGTTTTTCGGGTCCTGAGTCAATGACTTATCCTTCCATTGAGTGACTTCGTCTTAGTTCTACCGTATCCCTCATCTCCGATTCGAATAATAATGATAATCTACGTAGCTACAAAATAATATTTCCACGAAACGCATTTCTCAGTTTTCAAACATTGTAATTTTCCTTCCAAGAATAGAACTGACAAGCTTGGGTTTTGAGTCAAATTTCAAACAGTTTCTTCCAATTAAGCAGTGTTTGTATACTCATGGTAAAACATATCATATATATGTACATGATACTGGTTACGGTCACCAAGAAGGTTATAGTCACTGGTTATGGTTATGGTTATGGTCACAAAGTAGGCTGTAGAGAACACTTTCTGACGACATGCGATTACACCATCAACGAGATATCAGGTTACCCTTAAATTTGTATCCCAACATATCTTTAGTGAGTTTGTATGCATGTGTGTATGTACGCATGTATGTACTATCAACACCAGAAATCAAACTTTGGGGTTTATATTTAAACTACATTTCATGAAATTTTAATTATATAAATTTATTTACGTTATAATAGTTGTATGTATACAGCCATATGTGGAGGAGATATCCAAATGTTTATACGTACCAAAAACGTACAAACTTGATGCAGAGCTGTCGAAAACAACAAAACGGGAAAATAATAATAAGGTCCCTATTTTTGGAGCCTATAGTACGAAGAGACATGCAGAGGAAATGGATGCATTTCAATTTAGTTTATCATTCCTATTCTATTTCTATAAATAACTAGCCTAAATTTTTTAATTCACATTACAATTATAATAGATTTCTCACATTTAGACTTGCATTATAAGAACGTTCAAATCACTCGATTACATTAGGTATGTTTCCGTGGGCTTCTTGTCAAAGTTTTCCAAAGAGATAATAAAAAATCGACCTCATCCAATACAATTCTGTTATACATGCTTCCGCAAGTTGAATGCTGTATTTACCAGTCAAATAATTCTAACAAATGATTGTTTCCTTAAGACTTGCATGGAATGAGGAATATTGCCAAGGATGTGCAATTGAAGTAGGTTTCATGAGTGAAATTGACCCTCGTGCTGCGTTATGATCGGGCTGCGGAGGAGGCACTCACGTTCTGCTGCAATCCTCGACTTTGTCATCAAATAACTACTAGGTTATCTGCCTTTGTGTGAGCTGCGCGCCTATCCATACGTGTCATCTTTAAGCGGCAACTGTGTTAACACGCCCGATATTTTTTGTGTTATCGATAGCGTTATTGTTCAAATGTAATCCCAGAACTACTCTCGTCGGTCTTCATTTAAGCTTCTGGCAACCTCGGGTGGTGGGTGTTCCATGGTGACATTATCGGGTACGCGATCTTTGTTGTGCTTCACACATCGTTGTGTGTTTTGGATCTTCTTTATAGACATTTCTTCGCTCAGAAAAATATGCGGATTTAAGTTTCCTTCGATGATCACGCATGCGTAGTCATGCAGGCTAGTTTTAGCTCATAATTTAAGGATTTTTTCCCCAGTGCATCTATCATCAGCAAAATTTGAAATCGAAAGTCAAAATTTCTTGGATTGCACTACTAGAAGTGACAAACCGCAGGTAATTTACATTCACAGGGAGTGACATTCACAAATATTGCACTGTGAGAATGTGGACTGTAATCCAAGATTACATGCAGACTGGCGTCCAATGCCTTTTGGATACGCAGTTCATTAGCCCCAGGCCATGTGACTCCCCATTACTTAGCATTTCATATTACTTGAGAAAATGCTAATAAAAGGGAGTTGCTCGTTTCTCCGCAAATGACTGGCGCCTACAACTGTGACCTATCAAGAGGAAAACCTTGAATATACATTTCCGTCAAATCTTAACCATTACATTAGTTCAGTTACCCCTAGTCACCGTGACTGTGCACTCAGTGACTCAATCCTATGTACGGCGTCCTCGTTCTGCGAATGAGGGCAGACCTGAGTAGTTAGGAACTGAGTTGACACAGCAGCCAGGCAGTCACGTTACTTTTGACAATGGTTGTGTTCAGCGATCAGCACTTCGAGTTTGAGATAGGAAGCTTGGCATTCTAATTCGGATGACATCCCTCCCGAAGTCGTAAGAATCAACAGAGTGAAACTTCCCATTTCGACTTGGAGAAAAGAATTCTATCATTGTACGCTCGTCGTTCTCAGATTCGTGCTGACGATGAGTTGTCTGCAGACTCATGCGTCGGTAGGACGGAACAAAGGGGTGAAATATTCATACGTTAAAGAATGATTTTTGTCCACGGGCCCAGATTCCACGAGCACTGATGTCAGCTTTTTCCTCGTCGCTCACAATTGATGACCGAAGACGGAAGTTCTTACCTGTAAGGGGGGCTAGAATTGGCTCAGATCTAGCATCGTGACACACTGCATTTAGCATTTCTTTAGTTATGTCCCAAATCTCACTGTAGCATAGCTTCATTTGGCATATTTTTAGTTATGTCACTTATGTCATTTCGACTAAATGTAACGAACCACAATTTTTACACATCATAGCGTGATTTACTCAATAGCTTTCATCGCATGGACATCGCTCTGGTGGCCCATCAAGGTCGAGCTTATATCTCAACAAAACTGCATCTCGGAATTCTTGCTTACTGAGAGCAATTTTCTGTAAGCAAGTGGAAGAGTATTCAATCAGTTTACGCTCCTTTCTTGCAGCAATATTTAATAATTTTCTCTTCCTCATTACCCTGAGTAATATAATTTCTAATTGATTCTAAAAACTTTCGAGTCGCGAATACAGCTTGTCTGCTCTCATCTGGAATATGTTCTCCAGTGTAGCTTTGGTCGATCACTCAGTAGGAGAATGATTGTTATTCTGTATTACGATATCTTCTACCAAGGAACTGTTCCCACTTGACTGCTTTAGCTGCGCCAAAATACGCGCACCTACTATCCTGATCATTGCGCAAACGCCTTCGTTTGGTCCTACCTCCTCCACCCGCCTCCCGAAGTCGGGCTGGCTGACCTTTCTCGCCATCCGAGGCCTGCCTGCCTGCTTGCACCTGTTTGAGGATCCTGTTTTCATCATGCGTGATGATCCCGCACTTCAACCTTTTCAAAGCGCTGCGCTTCAACCTGCTCGAGGTTCCTGCGCATCAAATAGTGGGATCCACTTCCGTTTCAGTTGTTGTGGAACGCGTTTGAATACAATCGTCACAATGTTTTCTTGCGAACTGCTAGCAAACGCACTTCTAGTATGTAATAAATTCAATCGCAAGCGTACCCTGAACATCGTTTTTTTGATAAGGTAATTTTCTTTGGCACTGATACTCAGCAGGGATCTCCATGCGGCCCGGCTACTTTTCCCTCGGATTAGACCCTCGACACACACCTCAGAGTTGATCATTTGGTACTTGCAAGCAACGCTTGAGGGAAAGCTGGATACAGTTTTAACGGATTTCATAGACATGTGCGGAAAGTCAAATCAAAAAGACCGTAACATAACTGGGAAAACAATGTGAGTTGATCCAAGTTAACAATACGGATTGGCTTCCAGGGAGATCTCAGACGCTTGTTTCCACGAGGTAATTCACTTTATCAAAAATGTGCCTCCCAAAAGTTGTTCTGCTGTCGGTTACCAGTTCTCTGATGTTACAGCAATCCCAGAAGCGATTGAAAGCCAAATTGACCACCTTAAATTGATGGCCTCTCGCCGGATCGTAATCAAACCACACCAAGCATCGACCCTTTTGAAAAACTGCTTTGCAATCCGACGAAGGTTCTAGTACCTGTTGCGCTTTGCTACCACTTAATTGCAAACTGACAATAATTTGTTGAGAGAGTCAACGGATTAGTCCGAGAAACTGACTCAGCATTTATTGACATTAAATATTTACATTTTTTGTGGAAGCAGGCTAGTGTCCCCTTCAGCTCTTCTGGTTCGGGTGTTCAAAAAAAAACATAGAATACTGCATTGCCTAGCTCAATCTTCTCTCAGTATTCTGTCGGTCTATTAGTTGAAGCCATTTTGTCAACCGTTACCATTTTTA
Organism: Gammarus roeselii; assembly: GCA_016164225.1. Lineage (NCBI taxonomy): Eukaryota > Metazoa > Arthropoda > Malacostraca > Amphipoda > Gammaridae > Gammarus > Gammarus roeselii. The sequence continues at coordinate 7,241 of SDVV010016355.1, forward strand.
GGAAGACATACGCGCTCCAGAAGCAGGTTCGGCATGGAGAGCTCGGTATGGTGTGGAAGCGATCACAACGGAGGAAGTCTTTTGCGCTATCCCGAAGTCTTGGTCCTCGGAGGAGTAAAGGCATCCTCGAAGGGTCTAATCCTCGAGGCACGAGATTCTATAGCTAAGACTCGCGTCCTTCCTGTCACAATTACCACTTTTGACTAGATGAATTTCTTGTAGCCTCTCTAAGAACTTTATTGGACCCTGACTCACTACGAATTGCTCTCGCCCTCACAGTTGTGGCACCGATGGGTTATCTGCTGCTCTGCCGTTGTGGACAACGCATGGAGGAATATTGTGCCCACGTGCTCACGGCTGGGTAATCATGTCAGACATTTGGGTTTCTAAGTGCATTAGCCTCAATTAATTAGACTAAGGAATATTGTTCTTAGTGCTATCCGTTTGCTTGGTGTTGATCGAGACGGCGGTGACCGTCTTGACGGTATTGCCGTTATCTCTTTATAATGACGGGACATCCGTATACCTGCTTAAACGTGTTTGGAACAAGTTCCCTGCCTAGCATTATCTTCCGAGGCTTATAGGGCTGTTACTGCGCTGAGAACAGAATATGAAATATGTATAAATATCTTCGCTACCGCCACCTATTAGACCTGTCTGCTATCTAGAGGACGGATGCCATTGATTTGTCTAGCAGCGTCCTGATCCGTGACATCGGCAGAAGGCTATCTGCCACCTCTGGGAATCCTCGCGAACCGTAAATGTTAATGACAAGGATAAAAGTAGCGATTCAACGGAGAAAAGTTTTGAGCGTTCAATTGGCTTGTATGCCTATCGACTCGAACTGTTTGAGATCATATCCGTTGTTAAGGTTGGGGAGGGGAGCGTTGGGGTTGGGGTAGGGGGGTAGGCCGTAACTCCAGCGGGGATGGAGTTGGCAGTATTTTCGTTTTTGTTCATGAAGCCTGCTCCCTGACGACGGAAGGTGCCTCAATGCTCTGGTGTTAATAGAAACAATTGAAAAGACCGTGGAGAGAGGGGTTCTGCAATGTTATGATACTGATGCCTAGCAATTCTTTTAAAAATTGCTTACAGAAGCAATTTATATTTTTTTTAAATAAATTCAGAGAACGTATACCACAGACTTATTCACAATTTAAACGGACTTTTCATTACGGTTTGTTCTAGTCAAGTTTGTGTTTTCTTTGTTTCATCATTTCAATATTTCCTTCTAAACTATACGACACTGCGGCCAGAATCTTCAAACAATAAGTATTCATTTTATGTGTACAGCCCGCGCAGAATATTTCACTTCAACATATGTGTGAGGGTATTACATGAATGGTAAGTATTAGGAAAGTTAAAAGGTAATTCATTATCATTTGCATATAAACAGTTATTTTACCCCTGGCAGCACGACTGCGATGTGCGGTAGTCTCTCAATGGGGTCTCGGAAAAGTGTAAACAAACATAAAACAATTTGCACAGGAACCGGCTTTCCTGAGCCTCTCCTTTTCCTGCGGGTTTCACGGCCAAGTGACTAAAAGTGAATGGGTGACCACCGTAGAGGTCTGGAACATCCGATCATTAGCAGGTTAACTATTGGGAAGGCATATGTGAGTAGGACTTCGAAAGTGTTTGGGAAGAATTGGGCAGCTGTGATTAAGAGAATTGCTTGAAGTGACTGCTTCATCAGGACTCAACCAAGAAGTTAATTAGCCTTACGTCGGTGTCTATCAGATGCTGGGGTAGAATGAAATTAATTATTGATCATGAAAGTACCTAATTAAGTTAGTCTTCTCATGCAGTGTAAGGATGAACGGTACTCGCAGAGGTGCCTTCCTTCCATTGACAGAGGTTACATGGAAGGTAATGAACAAGTTAAGTGATGCTGATTGGATGGAAGACTGATGCGGCGCCTTCTGAAGAAAGAATCGCCCCAACGCACACCGTAGTCAGTCCTGCAAGCGCAATGCACACTGCAATCAAAGGCTTCAAGATCTGAAGTTACTTGAACTACCCCCTCCAGTCTTCTGACCTGCAAGGATGCGTTGGCACAGCATGCCCTTGTGAGGTAAGCCCTAGAGGACAGATTTTATACATAATATTATCCAATTCAGATTTACAATTGAAATGCAGAAAGCAGAAAGATGATCATATTGTCATAAAATGACTTTGCAAGTGATTGAAATATTACATTTAGCGTATCGTTTTATGAACGGCAGATGTTTGAATGAGCGTCCACTTTCTCCTCGATCTAAAAAGGGGTTGCTAAATCTCATCAACGACTGGATACGCTTAAGGCGGATTGACAGAGGGACCTTTGAATCCCTTATCCGAAGGTCTTTGTTTCTCCTCCAATGAGTGACTCTGTTGCATTCACACTCTCCAGAATGCCTGCGACCACGGGAAGCACTCTGTGTTGGCGAGCCTTCATAATTGCAACTGCTCTTGTATCCGAGCGCGTGCAGGAAAGTGGTATATTTATTTTGCCAGTTTCAAATGATTAGTGAACAGTATTATCAGTTTTCGACACAAACCGACGCTTAAAAATTGCCGTTTTCTCTCCTGTTGCGCACAAATGTTGTTGTTCCAAAGTACAGGTAGGCCTGCAGATCGCGGACGATCAAGTTCCAAGGATTGAACGAGACGCATCTTTTCGAGATCTCTCCAATGAGTGATTTTGGTCTTTTCGATGAGAGATTTTGATCATTCTGATGAGAGATCAAGGTCCCTGAGTGAAGCCACCACCTTTAGGCGTACGTAGCAAGGGGCTCTGGAAGGATAGGTATAGGTAGGTACAGGCACGTACGCTGACCCAAGGCCTTGACATTATGGACTGGTCTCGGCTCTTGTCAGCGCGGTGGGAGCGCCTTTTACCAACCTGCAGCGTGACCTGAACACGTTGCATGTGACATGTTGCGTGGCAAGTGACGTTGGATCGGAACGAAGTTCAAAATTACCTTGCGATAGGCCTCATGATGTCGCTATTTAGAAGTGCTTATTTGCCCGGTCGAGGGAGTAAATTACATTTTAATAAGGTTACATTTACCTATTAAACTCATTCATAGAGGGAAATCTGACGCCACTTTGACAATGTGACCAAATCTTATTAGACACCTGCTAACCGGTCCTTGCATGCTGCATTATCAGATAGGAAGCGAGCTAACCAATCCTTCTTTAAATTTCTCTCTATGTTTGTTTGTTATAGAAGTGTCGTTCAGGGGCGGTTGTTGGTCGTATGGTGAAAGCAAAGGCACATATCGATGAAATGTTGTTCCAACGTACAGGGTGTTCATAAAGTTTTTACCAAACGCTAAATGGATCTTTCAAGAAGATATATAGAGAAACATTCGGGATGACGTCACAGGGCCCAGGCCAGCTGCATCTTGAGGAAAATAGATGCTTCGTAATCGAGATAGAGACAGGATTAAAGTGGAACAGAGCCTGAACCAACTGGCCGTAGAGCTTTGAGGCTGCCGCTATCTTAAAAATGACGGATCTTTAACGTACGTATGATAACGCTCCATCAAATATCCATAATATATTTCCTGGTTTAAAACTTGGTACATTACGTCAAATACCTCTTCATGAAAATCTGAAGATGATGGTTGTAAAAGTAACCGTGATGTGATGATTCACCCGTCTTTTCTTTATTTAGTGGGCATATGCGTTCGGCGGCTGTTCAATGTAATCAAAGCTAGGATAGCAAAATATTGGTTTGTGTATAGAGCTCGCGTTATTGAGCCTTAACGAGCAGCAGTGGCGTTCGCAGGTGCTTCTAACAAACTGCGAGAAGGAAAATGAAAAGATTTTTGGGAGCAAATGCGGTCACTAATCCTTAAAAAGGGAACACTTCCACTCGCGTTGACAGGTGGAATTGGGGAGGCAAACATTGCAAAGGTTTGGGGAGGTGTGACTTCTAGGATATTGCAACAATGTTCCTGCAGTTAACGAAATGATCTCTGGGCAGAGGTTATGAGCATCGCAAGCGGACTCAACGATAACAAGGCTCATGAAAATGTTGACATACCTGGTGGCGTGTGTTAGTATGCCTCCCACAGCCTTATTGCGGTGCTTGCACTCTTTCTATCTGGCTGTAAATATGTCAAGGGGCTACCAAAAGATGTAATGCATGTAACTGTGATTCAACTTCTAAAATGTAAAACGAGTGACCCTTCTGTATGAATAATTATTGCGCCATTGCTATAGTCACCTCAATATTCAAGGTTCTTGAGGAGGTTATTCATGCAAAATTATACACTTTTCTGTTTGCTATGAATGGTCAGTTTGGGTTGAAAGAGTGCCATGGAACTAAGATGACGATTTTTGAAGTGAAGTAAGGACATAGCAGTCTTCCTGAGCTTTTTATGATGAAAAGAAGACTTTCGATAGAGAAAATCATTTGACTTTGTTCAGAAAGTGAATTGAGAGAGGAACCCTTCCTCGTATTGAGCATCTGCTTGTGTTTTGGTACTAGGATTTTTTTTTTGTGCGGTGGGTTAGCTCAAATTCGGCGTCGTATTATTATGTAAACATAGATAGGCAGGGGGGGGGACTGTTATTGCTACTGTTGTACAACGTGTACACAGATGAGTTGCATAACCTTCTAAGAAGAGAAAAAGGAGGTTGTCAGTTGTCAAATGCTGTTAACAGGCTCTGTTGTGCAGATGATGTGGTGATGTTAGCACCGACTCTCTCTGCACTGCATACCACCAAAAAAATGTAGTTAGACCGCAAGATCCTGATTCCTGTCTCTCGACTCAAATAAAGCTAAGCCGTGTTACGCTTGATTAAAAAGAGAGTTTCAATACCTAGGGCACATCATCGAAGCAAATTGCGATTGTGACAAGGGTGTTGCAAAACAAATAAGGCAGCAATAGGCTGTTATGATGCTGATGCTAATATGACCATTTTTGTTTGCACCATGGGAATCTAAACTCCAGTTTTCAAATCATTTTGCGACCCGACATATTGTGAGGTACTGTGTTGACATTTATTCTAATAAAACATGAGAAAATTGACTGTGAGTTATAATGACACATTTAGATGACTGATCCAGGTCCCCTGCTCGACGTCAGCGAGCAGGGTATTTACAGAAAATCAGTCAGATCACATCAAGGTTCTGTTTCTTAAAGAAGCATTTTGAGAAACACAGTCTAATGACTCGAGTTATGAGTTCTTCTAATGAAATCCTCATTGCAGTCTGCTCTGGTGATGCGCTCATTTTCTCTTCATGTTTCAACTGTTGTGCCCTCCTCCTCAATAAAGTCTTTAATTATAACAATCCTTATTCTGGATATAAATAAATAATTTGTATAATGACCAGAGATGTTATGCGGGCTGCTGCATGTTTTAAATTGACTGATATGTGATGGATCGTAACAAGGCACGATGTTCATATTGATTGCCGCCGATTTTTTTTTGGGTGAGTTGCACATTTTTTATCAGCCAAAACTACAGTAGAAATAGTTTAAACACATATTATAAGGCCAAAAAAATTAAGCATAGCTATATAAAATCGGGGGACACTTAACCATTGTTATAAACTTCAATGAGAAGTTGAAATGTCCATGAAATATGAAACTTTTGTATCACGGATATCTGCATTTTAATACTCTTCGATACAAACTTCACTGAGCTCCACTTCGACGTCACTCATAAGCTCATTGGTTGTTTACAAAATCGAGATCAGTGTGCCGAGGATATCAACCACCGAGGATATCAACCACCGAGGATATCAACCACGGTTTGTCGGTGGCCATTTAGTAGTATCGTCTGTTGAAATCATACGAGAGTAAGATGTTCTCTACATTCTCACTGGGAGTAGTTAATAACGGTGCAAACGACGGATTTTGTCCGGTCTACGGGAATTTGCAAATAACATTTCACCGGAGTAGTACGCGATGCATGCACCTTGACTCAACCGGTTTGTACGCGGGGTGCGCGCAGAATTGGGGGGCGGGGGCAGAGGGTTCCGGAACTGGTTTGGTGGCCCAAGTCAGCTAACGGACGGGGGGGGGGAGATCGGAAGGGGAGGGGAGATCGGAAGGGGAGGGGGACGGAAGGGAACGGAAGGGGGAACGGCCCAGCCAGAAAGTAGGTACAAAAACCGCCCTGCCAAAAACGGGGTACAAAAACCGCCCTGCCAAAAACGGGGTACAAAAACCGCCCTGCCAAAAACGGGGTACAAAAACCGCCCTGCCAAAAACGGGGTACACAAACCGCCCTGCCAAAAACGGGGTACAAAAACGGCAATGGATAATTGTGACTCTATGTATGTTATTTGTGAAGGATTTAGGATGTTTGCTTTTAGTGAAGGAAATTAGATAAATAATAATTAGGATATGTTATTTGTGAAGGAATTAGATATAGGGTGACTAGATATTTGAACCTTTTATCGAATGTATTGGTTAGGATGTTTGTTATTTGTTAGTGACTCAGGCGCTGTACTTCTCTGACACTGTAGTTATATATTAAGACTGGATGTATGCTGTTAGTGAAGGTATTAGATAGATGATAATTAGGATATATGTTATTTGTGAAGGATTTAGATATAGGATGGCTAGATATTTGAACCTTTTATCGAATGTATTGGTTAGGGTGTTTGTTATTTGTGAAGGATTTAGGATGTATGCTTTTAGTGAAGAATTTAGGATGTATGCTTTTAGTGAAGGAATTAGATTGGTGATATTTAATGGATGTATGCTTTTGTGAAGGAATTAGATTTTGGTTATAATTAGTGACTCTATGTATGATTTGTGAAGAAATTAGATGTAGGATGACTAGATCTTTGAACCTTTTTATTGAATGTATTGGTTATGAAGTATGTTATTTGTTAGTGACTCAGTCGCTGTATTTCTCGGACACTGTAGTTATATGTTGAGACAAATAGGTCAAGTTAGTTTCTGATGATAGTTTCCAAGAGCGCATTTTTTTGTGACTCGGCTAATGCATTTGTTAGATCTTATCTCGAGTGCTCTGTTCTATTTGGGTCACGGAGGTGCTGTTGGTACATAGAGCTTGCCCG
>SDVV010016356.1:0-14270 GCA_016164225.1 Gammarus roeselii
TAAATATATATATATATGTATATATGTATATATATATATTTATTATGTATTTATCTATTGTATTTATCAAGAGGTAAATAAGATTGAACAACTGAAAGCACAACTCCGTCGTGCGTCGTCTAGTGACCCGTTCAATGCAGGGGCAGTCCTCACTCAAACTACTCTGCTAACCGTTAGATTGAAACTCAAAAACACGTACCTAAACTATCAATCCCGATTCCCAAATGAAACCGCCTTCCTAAATACGTCAGCTTCTCAGACAGTCTGAGTTACCTCACTCAGCTGGAAACTCTACACTAAACACCCCTTATTATACGTTAAATACACCACGACCTCTTTGCTCTATTCAAGTGAGGTCCAGCGGTCAAATTTTTGCTGGATCTCTGGTCGTGCGGGATGATGGCTACTCGCAGATTCCCTCGCTAATCTTTCTTCAACTCGCCAAAAACAATTTGTCGCCATCCACAGCGAGAATGGGTCCCATCATCAACTCCCTAATGACATCCCCTTGGAACGATTTGTGGCAACAGAGCAAACAACCCTCTGTCGGAGATTACAAAACCAAGTGTTCCAACTGGTGAGACCAATTATACATGAAGTGCACAGGGCTCTCCTCGGTAACTCACAACCATATAAAGGACGCGGTCATGGCACTATTTGCACCATGATGCAATCGCCATGACACACCTACTGATGGAGAGCACCGAACTTGTATCAGCTCGACTAGTTACTATGAATCCTACTTCCACGCTACAATGCCTGCCTACTCACTGGTCTAGCTTACTCGAAAAACCTTCGGTATACATACCGGCCTTTAGGAAACAGTGTAAATAAAACTTGACAGAGCAATCGTAACAATTCAAATGCTTCATAACGCAGTTTGGTACGTAAATCCAGGAGCACCAGATCCGTAGCTTTATAGAAAGTCAAAATTTTTGTTCTAAATTATTAAAGTATCATTCCCGCATTCACTAGCTTAGCACAAATGGATTTTGAACGACTTGTAAGAAGCAACCAGAGTGGACGAACTTCGCACACTGTGGGAAAGCTTTCTAAGGCATACGTCAGAGCTCTGATGGAGATGTCACTTATTGAAATCTTAGTATATTCAATCCGACTCGCTGAAAATAATTTTGAGCTTCGGCAGATAAAATGCAACTCTCAATAAACAGCGAACAGTTTTATGATCAGTGATTGCATCCGACGACTGGACCATTGCAATGAAATAATTCATGCATCGTGTGACAATTCAAATGCTGATGTGATTTATCTAAATTTGGCTGAAATTTTTACTAGCTAGCTATAGCACCATGTTTTGTTATAAAACTACATAACGCCGTTATCCGCAGAAGCTCAAGTGCAGTAGTGAACGGTCCAATACAAACGCCTAAATTAGGTAGGGAACGGTAGACGACTGCAGCTACCATGGAAGAGCTCAATGGGGCGTCACAAGCTAAGCACTGTTCCCACAAGCTAGACACTCAGCCTCTTTGAAATTGTTGCTGCTGATCTTAGCATAAACTCTACACTGCACTCTTCAGTGTCCTGCTTTGCAGAGGATACTAGAGTGTTAGGCATCGTGGAGGATCCAAAACGTGTGGAAAATAATCAACCGGATGTACAGAAAATTGTCAAATGGGCTTTTGTAAACAAAATCAGCATTTTTACTGATCTAAGTTTGAATTTCTACGAAATGGAAGAAATGCAGATTTTAAATCTCAGTCCTCACATCACGCAAGCAATAACACACTGTATTGAATGGGATGAGCGAATGCAGAGCACTGCTTTGTTAGATGAACAAGTTTCAAAGATTGTGGATAGAAATCGCCAGGTGACAATTTCTATCACAATATAAAAAAAAATTACTCTGGAAAACAGTGATTCAACTAGTAATAGCCTATTACTCTCTTCTCTGGATCCCACATAAGCGGTAAAATCTAGAAATGCTAGAAGCAGTGCAAAGAAGTTTCAACTTGAAAATTACAGAGGTTAAGGAAATAATTATAACAGATTAATAGCCTTGATTTTATATTCAGTCTAAAGGCGATCAGAAAGGTTTCTGATCGAAGAAAAATTCTGAATGGTCACTCATTCAAAATCAAGGTACAAACGGTTAGGACAGGAACTGCGGACCGAATGCGCTGTTACGCATATCTAAACTTGGAGATAGTTCAAGGATGCACACAACTGTGTTCAACAGTTTTACTTGCAAGGCTTCTCAATTATTTGTCAGAAGGCATTTGAAAATACGAGAAATCCAACGTGTGAAGCATGTATCAACCACCGAGAACATCTTGCGTTTCAAAAACGGTTGGCCAAGTTCTTTTGCTGTGTTCATGATAAGCTTATCATTTGTGGATACTCTGGCTGTGAAGATAACTCTTTTCTCGAACGCTCTGCCCCCCCCCCCCCTCTGCGCTAGCAATCATGTGAACTGTAATAGCAAAATTTTTCAGCCGAAGCATTTTAGACTGGGAGTGTGGTGGCAGACGTACCTCGGGTCCCAAAAGAGCCCGACGAATTTCGGAGGGTAACCCAAGTCCCTCGGGTCCCTCTAGCTCCCCGGGTCTCCTCATCTCAGCTCATCTCTGGTTGTCTCGAATCATTTCGGCCAGTCTCGGCTCGGCGCGACCAACTCGACTCGCCTCAACATGTTTCGACTGATCTCGATGCACCACGACCAGCCTCGACGCGACCCTCACCCTCAGTGCCAGTAATCCACGGACTGTAATAATTAATTGTATTGCTCAAGCATTTCACATTTATAGATTTTTCTGTGTATGGGTTTTACAGCGTGGGGAAAGGGAAGCAAGGGTCCCAGGGTTCAGAAGGGCTTCAAGCGGGTCCCAAAGTTTCTCAAGGGGGTCTCAAAGGGTCTCGAGGGTGTCCCAAAGGGCCCCGGAAGGGTCCAAGTGGGTCCACCCAAATCCTCCTGGTCTTCAAAGTCCCACGGGTTCCCGAAACCCCCGGGTCCCTCGAGTCCCACGGGTTCCACGAGTACCCCCATTCCCGGGTCACCTAGTCTCAACCAGCCTCGGTTCGTCTCGACTCGTCGCCTCGCCAGTCGACTCGTCTCCACTCGCCTCAACCTGCCTCGACTCACCTCGTCCCCTCCCCGCACAGTGTAATTCAAGACTTTCATTCTCCAAGATCAACATCAACATTATTTCACCATTTAGCCATCAAAACGCTTAGCTGTGGTCGGACATTCATTAGGAGCCCTGGAGAGCGCAAATTCCCCCACCGTAGGTTGGACTAGCCTAACTAGCACACCGCATAGTCCACCCAGGGTCCCTGCGGGCGTCTAACGATACATAATTATATAACTAATCCAAAATTGATCACCATGAAAAAAGGCACAGATAAATAATAGATCCCACGAAACTAGAAAGAAGAAAGTACTAAAATAAAGGTAATGATCTATAAAATGAATAATCATACATCCGTCCCAACACGTCGAGGTGCGTCGAAATCAGCCGAAACATGTTGAGGAGAGTCGAATTGGTCGCGACGAGCCGAGACTGGCCGAACGATTCGAGACAAGCCGAGATGAGCTGAGACGAGGGGTCTCGGGGGACCCGGGGAGCTCGGGAAGACCCGGGGGACTTGGGTTACCCTCCGGGATTCATCGGGCTCGTTTGGGACCCAAGGAAGCTATGCCCCCCTTCCCCGTCCTATCCCTTTAAACTATCCCCTTAAACAATAAGTGTGAAATCAATAATCTGAGCAGTTGTTCTGCCCATGACGAACCGGCCCTTACTTCCACAATTTTGTCATGCATAATAATGCTGGTGTATTTGTGCGGGAGTTGCTGTTTGTGATTTTGTGAATGGGTGTTTTTTCTTCAGTCTGTGCTCGCTCGCGCGTGCGCGGACCATATGTAGTTTCTGGGTTGACCTAGACTGCGTTGTTTAAAACCTTGTGACGCTTTGCGGTTGGAGTTGATCTAATCCGTGAAGCTATAGACCTTGTACTAATTTCAACGACACTATCTGTGCGCACTGGTGCGCGTGCATATTACTCTTGGAGTTCTGATTGGTTGGAGGCGGGGATTCGTTTCGTCTGAGTCTTTGTCTTACCTGAATAAACAAATTGTACCTCTACTAAACTAGACCGCGTAGCTGTAAACTTTGTGTTGCGTTGCCGTCGGAGCTGACTTTGTCCGTGTAGTCGTAAACCTTGTACCAGTCTCAACGATGATACCTGTGCTCACTAGCGTGCGTACATGTTACTCTTGAAGTTCTAAATGATTGGAGGCGAGGATTAGTTTCGTTTGAGTCTTACCTGAATAAATGAAGTAAACTATAATCGACCTAGACCGCGTAGCGTTCTAAGTCGTGTTGCGTTGCTGTCGGAGCTGACTTTGTCTGTGTAGCCATAAACCTTGTACCAGTTTCGACGATGCTAGCGTGCGTACATATTACTCATGAAGTTGTAAATGATTGGAAGCGAAGATCCGTTTCGTCTAAGCGTTTTTCTTGTGCGCACCAGCGTGCGTCTGACATTGCTTAAAATTTCACATTTTTCTAACTTCAACAGTGTTGTTTCTCTCGCACACTGAGGCGTGCGAGTCAACAGGAATCCATGATCATCGAGTCCTACGGGGGAGCCTATTATGACTTGCGTTGAGGCTCTGGTGGAAATGAGAATCAAATCAAATCGAACGCTCTGTCGTCAGACCGGTCACCTTTGTTTTCATGAGAAATGAAACCTTGGCAATCTCAAGTCAACATCGTGAGTCGTTGTCTTTCTTTTCTGGTGCTTTCCTTTTCTGGATCCTTCAATATAGGTACCACACAGATACATCACGCTCTCATAGTCTTTCTACATCAGATCTACTATACTATCAATAGGCAACCTAGTCTGGGTCCCGGTTATCGAGTGGAGACAATCGTAGACGAAAAGCATGTGTGCGCACTGCCTAAAGCTAGTATTGATTTCTATATCAAGAATTCAGTGTTATATTTAATTCAAATGTGATATTTTCGTGATGGATTGAATGCTTCTGGGAACTTTAATATGATCAGGAATCATTATTGATATCCATGAAATCAAGTCATCATCGTGGGTCGGTGGCTTTCTTTTCCGGTGCTGGTTTGAGTTGTTTTGAGTTTCATCGTTAAATACTTTTTCGTACTAAAACCTTACCCTTTTTGCTCCTTTGATGCAGATACCACACAGGTATTGAGCAACCGCTCACTGACACCACGTAGTATTGAGTAGCCGCTCACAGACACCACGTAGCATTGAGCAGCCGCTCACAGATACCACGTAGTATTGAGTAGCCACTCACAGACACCACTCAGTATTGAGTAGCTGCTAACAGATACCACGTAGTAGCCGCTCGTAGTAGCCGCTCACAGACACCACACAGTATACGTAGTAGTATACGTAGTAGCCGCTCACAGACACCACGTAGTAGCCGCTCAGAAATATTACGCAGTATTGAGCAGCCGCTCACAGATACCACGTAGTATTGAGTAGCCGTTCACAGACACCACGCAGTATTGAGAAGCGGCTCACAGATACCACGTAGTATTGAGTAGACGCTCACAGACACCACTCAGTATTGAGTAGCCGCTCACAGATACCAAGTAGTATTGAGCAGCCGCTCACAGACTCCACGCAGTATTGATCAGCCGCTCACAGATACCACGCAGTATTGAGCAGCCGCTCACAGATACCACGTAGTATTGAGTAGCCGCTCACAGGCACTACACAGTATTGAGCAGCCGCTCACAGATACCACGTAGTATCGAACAACCGCTCACAGATACCACGCAGTATTGAGCAGCCGCTCACTGATACCACGTAGTATTAGGCAGCCGCTCTCAGACTCCACGTAGTATTGAGAAGCCGCTCACAGATACCACGTAGTATTGAGTAGTCGCTCACAGATACCACGTAGTATTGAGCAGCCGCTCTCAGATACCACGTAGTATTGAGCAGCCGCTCACAGATACCACGCAGTATTGAGCAGCCGCTCACAGATACCACGTAGTATTGAACAGCCGCTCACAGACACCACGTAGTATTGCGCAGCCGCTCACAGACACCACGCAGTATTGAGCAGCCGCTCACGGATACCACGTAGTATTGAGCAGCCGCTCACAGACCACGCAGTTGAGCAGCCGCTCACAGATACCACGTAATATTGAGTAGCTTCTCACAGATACCACGTAGTATTGAGCAGCCGCTCACAGATACCACGAAGTATTGAGCAGCCTCTCACAGATACCACGCAGTATTGAGCAGCCGCTCACAGATACCACACAGTATTGAGCAGCCGCTCACAGATACCACGCAGTATTGAGCAGCCGCTCACAGATACCACGCAGTATTGAGCAGCCGCTCACAGATACCACGCAGTATTGAACAGCCGCTCACAGATACAATGCAGTATTGAGCTGCCGCTCACAGATACCACGCAGTATTGAGCAGCCGCTCACAATACCACGTAATATCCAGCAGCCGACTACGAGAGAGCCTTCACGAGCCAGGCAGGCTCCCTCTATCGAGGGGCCCTTTCTGCGATGACGGCATTCGGGACCCCGGCCTCAGCGAAGTCCTTAACCCATCCTGTTTCATCTCCTCGCCAGTGAGGATGGCGCCATGTGGATGGTCTCCGCAGTTTTGACATGGACGCACCCTGTGCGCTGCTCGGGTCTCTGACGTTAAAATCCCTACATAAACATCGTAGTTTTCTCCCCGAGGAAAGTGAACAATCGTCTTCATTCTTCTCTTACAATACGTCGAGTTCAACTAAAGCCTTAACATTATTCCTTGGCACACATAAGGTCACCCCTACACGCGTCGCAATGCTGTGTGGCTGAAGTTCACGAGCACACAGCAGGGAACATACCACACGAGTAACAATGCATAAGCCGCCACCTAATTCCCAAAGTTAATGTAGACATTATCAAGAACACTACCACTCCCCTAAGCCGGGAATCCGTGTTCAAACATGCACGTCTCGGTGATATCGGGGGTTTCGTATGGTGCCCTGGTCGCGGTTACCACTGCCGCAGGTGGAACCTCGGAGCTTAGCAACAACAACAACAACGAAGAAAACGAATTGTCTTCTTTTTCACACAAACATTTGTTTGTCTCCGTTTTTCCGGTACCTATCTGTTTTAGTGACCGTCGCGCTTACTAAATATACGTTTGGAACCTCTTCGTTTCATGATCACTTCTTGGCTGCTATTTGCGCGTAATCATTGTTAGAGAAATTGAATGTGCAAGGCTGATTGGACCACACCAGGTGTATTTCAAATGACAGACGTGAAGTTTTGTCTAATATTGGTGTTCCATTTTGTCTAATATTGGCGTTCCAATTTTGTCTGATATTGGTGTTCCAATTTTGTCTAATATTGGTGTTCCAATTTTGTCTAATATTGATGTTCCAATTTTGTATAATATTGGTGTTCCAATTTTGTCTAATATTGGTGTTCCAATTTTGTCTAATATTGGTGTTCCATTCCTAACGTATCAACCTTTTCGTAAATCACTTCCACGTAAGAGCGCCATTACTTTTGGAACAGCTTCTAGATTTTTGCTGCCATGCCTAGGTTATGATTCTTCCACCTTTTTATTTATGCTTTTAGAGTTAGAAAGTTTTGTAAACGACCCTTGCGGGAGGGGGAGGGCATTGCCATTGAATTACGTGGCAGAGCTCGATATTATTCACTTATATCGTAACTCTTGAAAAAATGTATGACGTGGATTTGAATGTCATAATCACATTGTGGTATTGTGTAAATAAAGTTATTGTTATTTGATTACCGAAAACTCCCGTGCTGTATCCTCAGATCATATGATTGGAGATTTATTGAATGTTACAGTGAATATTTCCACTTGCACATTTATCACAATCAACTCGACGGTTTATTATGTCAATCTCCTGGACTCTGCATTGTTGCCCCATTATCTCACAAGGTTATTAGTTCAGTTGTTTCTTAGACCCTAAATCTATTAAAGTAAGTATAAGGTGTGCTATTATTGATTCGTTGAGTTGAAACATGGCCATGTTTGGACTGAGCGATGTAAGCTGATGGTCTCCGATATGTGCGCCGTGGTCGCCCTTGCTATAAACATGCGCCATTACCGTACCTCAGGCGGTGTAATGCTCTGCACAATGGCTCCGTCCTGGCAGTATCCACGGTGCCAAAGATATGTATCCGGGGCACTATAATCTTGCTCTCATTGCGGTATGCAATGGTCACCCAGCGGTGGCCCCCTGCCCACATTAGGCTAAGGCCGTCGTGTTTTTGTTATAGTCTTTAGGGCGCGCCGTCTTCCATGCCACTGGATTAGTGGCTGGGAAGTGCATATAAGCCTCGGCCGCGCTTCATTATGGGCTCTAGCTGGTGCGGGCTCGGTCCTGAGCTATGCGAGGGGGGCAGATGCTTGGCGTCACCTCCCCTTCTGATGGGGACTCCAGACTTCGTTGATGGGAGACCCCAGACTTTGCTGATGGTGACCCAAACTTCGCTGATGGAGGACCACAGAATTGGTTGATGGAAACTTACTGGCATGGCTGATGGAGTACCCTATTAATCCGCCGCTAAAAGATCCCAGACTTGGTTGATAGTGACCTTGGAATGCTGTGATGGGGACCCAAGAGTGTTTTAGTGGCCGCATTGCATGTGGTAACTGAGCCGGCCACCCCATCATTGGCCACAGCGGATAATATTCCTTTAATGCCATTGACATTTGTTCGGGCCGACCCTGTGCCACCGCTAGACGGCCTAAATGCTGTCATCGAAGCGTTGTTGAGACGCCTTGGCCCGCTCGCAGGTGGTCATCTTCTCAATGATCGACAGCCGTCGTCTGCTGATAGGCCTAGAAGGCCTGCACTCACCGCCGTCTCCACCGCACATTCATCACGCTACCCTGGATACTTGCTCTGTCCTCAATGGCTGCTGTAGGCCGACGGGTTCGATTTGCTGGCCCCATTTCAGAACGATTAAGCTACTTCCAGGTGCGGTCGATCCTGCAATTTGTCTCTGTGCCGGACGCAATAGTCTGTTCTTTGCAGTCAACTGATCCTCATTCGTCACTACAAAATTGAACTGTCGGAATTTGGAGTTCGTATTCGAAATTGTGCTTTGGAATGATTTAATTTTGATGGGCGAATATGTCTGATTCCACTTGGTAGTTTGCGACTGCCTTGTTGCCAACTCGCCAGATCCTTTTGGGAAATGGTGACATTTTATCGGACTTTTTGTTAACCTGTCACGCCTTAATTTGTGTTGGTGATGTGTTTTTCCAGTCATCTTTTATGGTACCTTGTCAGCTTCATGTTGAAACCCTTCCTCCTTCACTGGACCAGGTGTCATGTCTCAATAGCTCTTTCTGTGCGGTGAGTCCTCTCGGTTCTACGACCCTTCAAATTAAGCAATGCACCAGAATTGCCGACTCCTGTACAATGACCTGGGATGTCTTGGATAGGGAGGGGGAGGTCATCCACCTCGCTCGTTGGCATTGGGAGTAGGGCTGTGCTCCAGTATCGGTATCGGCCAGCAACGGTCAATTCTCCTGGTTTCGGTGGTACTTTTCCTACCGACACTTGAATTTACTGTACTTGATAACGAACTTGACATCATCCAACAGCATCGTCAGTTACTTGTTATAATAAAGTTGATTGGCTGACACCACTTGATCATATTGATTAGAGTTTTCGCCAGATGTATTTTACGCCGTGAAAACTTTAAACCATATTAGGAGAGACGGATAATAATTTATAATCTCAATTGTAAATTCTCTTCAGAACGTTATAGTTCTAAATGCGAGCTTTCATGATAACTTTAGAACTGCAGGCATAAAAAGTTACCATGAGCAGACAGACGGAGAGACAGGTAGGCAGGCACTGATAGACATTGACAGACACGGGAACTTTTTTTTTCTCGGTGTCAATTACCGTTTCGAATAATGACACTCGTAATGCCTTTGAAAAAAAAAAACAGCTGCACTGTGTGAAGCAATGTCTCCTCGATGAGTCTGGGAGACATAAGGATGAAACTATAACAAATCTATGTAAGTTTATAAACTTAAAGGAAGAAGCTCGAAAATTTAATCAATATTTATCATAATTCTTAGTATGATGTTCCATCGTATGATTGTTCTTTCCGCAATAGAACAGAATTTATCAATTTTTATCATAGAGAGTTTTTTTAATTTTCCAATCAATAGCTTCAAAATATATTAATAATTGAAGAAACAAAAAGCTGAAGGGGAGATCTCATTCATTCAACGGATAGCAAACCTGAATGGGTGTTATTTATGGTAGGAATGTAAAATAGTTGACTGACGTTGACTCGAAGAAGTTGCCCTCTTATGTCAGTGGTGGTATGCCTGAGGAAGAGTTTCTCACAATTTATTGTGTACGGTATAAATGCCAGTATGCTCTATCCGGACCTGCTTCTCTTGGACATTTCTGATCCGTTGAACGTTGTTGCAAAAGAGGCTAAATGTCGTAAAAAAAAATCGTATTAACCGCCACAATGCAATTTCTTAGCTACTCGCACTGAGTGTTGTGCAGGTTTTCGTGATGTTTATGAATGTTTTATCTGTTCTAACACTGAGCAGAACTCTACGCGTACACTGACATACGTTTTTGTATTTGGTGATGCTTGCTTACACCTGCCTCTGTTTCTTATCAAATTGCGGCACTGGTGTGACATTATTCATACCTTCTTATCAAATTGCGGCACTGGTGTGACATTATTCATACCTTCTTATCAAATTGCGGTGCTGGTGTGCCATTATTCATACCTTCTTATGAAATTGGGGTACTGGTGTGACATTATTCATACCTTCTTATGAAATTGGGGTGCTGGTGTGCCATTATTCATACCTTCTTATGAAATTGGGGTACTGGTGTGACATTATTCATACCTTCTTATGAAATTGGGGTACTGGTGTGCCATTATTCATGCCTTATAAATAAAGCTGTTCAAAACTTGCTTTTGATCTCAACAAAAATCGGCTCTGCGCACGAAAAAAGTAATGGAAGTTTCGGCAATGCTAATTCCTCATAGAAGAATCCAAGCCAACGAGTATTTAAGTCTGGTCACTTTCTAATCTCATCTTGGATGTCTATAAAACATTTTCAAATTAACGAAACGTGTACTTAATACCTAAAAGGACGTATTTCTTTACAATTTTTTTACGCTATCTGTTTGGTCATGAAAACAATTTTCCTAACAACTTTCCCAGCAACTTTCCCAACAACCTTCTCAGCAGCTTTCTCAACAACCTTTCCCGCAATCTTCCCGACCACCTTCCCAACTACCTTTCCAACAACCTTCCCGACCACCTTCCGAACAACCTTCCGAACAACCTTCCGAACAACCTTACGAACAACCTTACGAACAACCTTACGAACAACCTTACGAATAACCTTACGAATAACCTTCCGAACAACCTTCCGAACAACCTTCCGAACAACCTTGCCGACAACATTCTCGACAACCTTCTCGATGAATGGTAACAACATACTGGTGACTCTTCTGCTTAATGACGTGTTATAAGTGTGTTCGCTTCCCCAAATTACAACGATAGCTGTTGCGTAAAATAGCATACAAGAAACCGCGTGTCTTGGAGTAACTGAAGTGCACGTGAACAATTCTCGCGGGGCTGGAGGATCTGACGCCGCGTAACCCTCTAAGCTACCATCAGCGTTCGCTTCATTCCGAAGTAGGCATTATCGTCTATGAGAATTCCGGTTCATTATTCTCAGTGAGTGTGAGTATTTGTGCGACGGGATTATTTAATAGCTCAGCTACTCCCTATTTTCCGTGCTTATTTTCACAATTAATAGCTCAGTCACTTCCTATTTGCCGTGCTTATTTGCACAATTAATAGCTCAGTTTCTCCCTATTTTCCATGTTTATTTGCACAATTAATAGCTCAGTTTATCTCTATTTTCCGTGCTTATTTTCACAATTAATAGCTCAGTCACTTCCTATTTGCCGTGCTTATTTGCACAATTAATAGCTCAGTTTCTCCCTATTTTCCATGTTTATTTGCACAATTAATAGCTCAGTTTATCTCTATTTTCCGTGCTTATTTTCACAATTAATAGCTCAGTCACTTCCTATTTGCCGTGCTTATTTGCACAATTAATAGCTCAGTTTCTCCCTATTTTCCATGTTTATTTGCACAATTAATAGCTCAGTTTATCTCTATTTTCCGTGCTTATTTTCACAATTAATAGCTCAGTCACTTCCTATTTGCCGTGCTTATTTGCACAATTAATAGCTCAGTTTCTCCCTATTTTCCATGTTTATTTGCACAATTAATAGCTCAGTTTATCTCTATTTTCCGTGTTTATTTGCACAATCAATAGCTCAGTTTCTCTCTATTTTCCATGCTTATTTTCACAATTAATAGCTCAGTTACTCCCTAATTTCCGTTCTTATTTGCACAAAGTGTTTTGCCCTTTCATTCCTGTCGCGCATTTTGATGTTTCTTTAAGGTGTTCAGTCCTTAAAAGCACCCTTTCCTCCTCAAGGCTGTCCCTGCACTCAGTCGAGGAATCGTTTGAGGATTCCAGCTCATTTTTCCCGTCACTACAGATCGCTAGTGCATGTTCTGCTCTTCTTTCATCTCTTCAGCTAACGTACTTGAACGCTTCTCCGTAGACGAGTCTGTTTTTCTCGAGGAAATCCCTACATTCGGTACCCCGATGGGGGAGCCGCTCAATGGCTCCCGCGAGGTTCTCCGTTCTAGTAGTAATTCCAAGTAGAATGAAAACCCTCCCAAGGTAAAGCTCAACATGTTGGGACGATTTATGAAGGAGAAGTATTTTATTCCCTCATGTGGTCTGCTTCTACTGTTGGTGTGAGTTGAGAAAATATGAAATGATATTCATTGCTTGAAATGATTTGTTTTTTTTTAATGATAATCTAGTTTCAAATTCGAATATTGAAAGTTGTTATGAGCACAACAAAAAACCTGTTGACAGTCTAGACCCTACGCAAGTTCCTTGGTATGTGTGACGTGACGTCACACTAACATGTGACGTCACGAACTCTTAGTGAAGCACTGGCATGGAGGGAGTTTTTCAATTATTATTCTGAACGTTTGTAAAGACATAGCATTTATTTTCTACCGAAACTACTTCAGTTTTGAAGAAATCACCATACGCACTGCAACATTGGGAAGGTATCCGGGAGTACCACAATCCGATTGAACTGTTTGTGAAAATAAATACAATAGTCATGATGGTCTAAGCCCAATTCAAATTTTCAGATTTTGGGGAACAAACCTACGCGGAAAAGCATCAGTTCAATTGCTCTCCACAAATCCTTTTTTCATCGAACCGACGATGCTGGAAGACAGGAACGTTCTGTTGCGGATAACGATGCCCAGGTTCAAGGTGTAGTATCTTGGAAACTATTCGTTTAATGCTTGTCAAATTATCAACGTCTTACTGCTGCATAAAATGTTTATTGAAATAAGCTTTAAGAAAATTAATCTGATTGTGCGTACCTCTTTATAAATTGGGTGACACCAAACTCGTCGCATTTGTTAAAAGGCCTCACTAAACATCGCGCGCGAAAGAGCATTTTAGATGGTTTAAATCCATGGATTTTTTTCTGTTCTTCCCCATCAAAATTATAATTCATCACACTAATTGGTTACTGGGTAATATCCTCCTCAGACCTCATTGTTCAAAAACGTTGTCTCTAGTATTAAATATTAACACAAATTTTGCGGTGAAACATGCTTGCTAGTGTTAAGATAGCAATATAGCAGTTCATTTTTCTCATTTCCAGCATGTTCATTTTTATGACTAGGGCGCTAAACTTTACGTCAGCTTCTTTTGTTTTACCGTCTTCCGTTGACGAAAAAAATCACGAACCTCGACCCGCTCTCAGTGGATTCATCTGCGGCCAGTAACAAGTCCCATCCCTCTACCATCTTGCTTTTCTCGCTGTTCGCCATCCCCTTCCTTTGTTCGTGTAGCCTCAAATCAATGGTAATAGCCCAACATATCTCGCAATAAACATCCTTAAACATCTCGGGCAATTTTCCGCCTCGGCTCCAATCAAGTTTGTGCTCGAGTCCCTTTTCTGGGTCGAGTCTGGTTAAGTTGGGAGTTCCGGTGCTTCAAGTCACTTGCTGTCTAGCTTATGTGTGATAAACACGGCTGTTGTCTCCCCATGTGGAAGTATGTTAGGTTTAGGTACTTCCTCTGTGACGTTGTAAACGTAGGAGTGTTCCTACCAGTGGAAAACAGCACATATTGCGGTCCGTTCCTATAT
>SDVV010016357.1:0-14270 GCA_016164225.1 Gammarus roeselii
ATGTTCCTGCACGCACAACATGCGTGTATACCACAATGTTCCTGCACGCACAACATGCGTGTATACCACAATGTTCCTGCACGCACAACATGCGTGTATACCACAATGTTCCTGCACGCACAACATGCGTGTATACCACAAGCAATTTTTTTATTTAATTTAACCCTGATAAAGTCAATGTTTCCGCACACAACGTGCGAATCCACCAGAATCAATGATGTTTGGGCAGTACGAGGGACAGAATAAGTGTTACCAACCCCCCCCCCCTTTCCTGTCATAGGAGGCTTCAAATTGGGGTGAGGGTGGAGTGGGCCGCTATTTAGATGTGTTGTGTATTTAGATGTGTTGTGTATTTAGATGTGTTGTGTATTTAGATGTGTTGTGTATTTAGATGTGTTGTGTATTTAGATGTGTTGTGTATTTAGATGTGTTGTGTATTTAGATGTGTTGTGTATTTAGATGTGTTGCCGCCGAGGGAGACAAATTTGAAAAGCAGGTTTAATGTGAATTCAAGTGGTATGAGGGGTGAAGTCGGGCGTGATGGAAGGTTGGGCACACGAGGGTGTGGTATTGTTATTGAATGATCGGTCGGCTATTAGAGTTACGGAGTGGCAGGAAGTATCATCTAGATTGATGTGAGTGAAGGGTTAGCTAGTTTTATACAGTAAGAAGGGCGTTTGTGAGGAGCAGTGAGGAGAGGGAGCATTTTGGGATTAGTCCGAGTGAATGTATTGGGAGTAGTGGAGGTCAATGCAAAGTGTGGTCCTGGGGAGCCTAAATGCGCGATCTCGTCAAAGACGTTATTTTGGAGAACGTTGCTTAGGATGTTAGCTGGTGGTGGGAAACAGCTTGTTGAAGAAGCGAGACGTCTTCAAGTACACAGGAGGAAAATGGGCCGTGGTGCAGTGGTTAATGGAGCGTTGATGGATTTTGTGTTGATTTCGAGAAGAGTGCATGATGGGGAGGCTTGGGGATAGGCCGGTGTTCAGAAGGGTGGGTGGAGGAGTGTCAGATCATAAACGGATGAATGAAAGGTTGAGTGTGGAGCAGGGGGGAAAGGAAAACAAAAGAGTGGGTGGAGGAGGAGTGAATGAGTGAATTGAATGTGGAAAGCAGAGCTGAGGAATTCCAGCAGGCGTTGAAGGAGGAATATGAATCTATGAGAGGGCAAGACCTGGGGAATATTTTAGGAAAATTGGGAGACCAGAAAGGCGGTGTTGAGATGTGCGAGTAATGTGTGTTGTGTGCGTCGTGTGAGCGGGTGTAGGAGGAAGAGTTGCGAGTGGGAGAACGAAGATGTTAAAATTGCGGCGGCGTTGATGGAAAGAGCTTTCGAGAAGTGGTTGAAGACGAATTCGGTGATGGTCTTTTGACGAATATAGAGAGATGAGAAACGAGGTGAAGCGTGTGTTTCGGAGAGCAAAGATGCACGCAGATGATCGGTGGGGTAGGTGTTTGGCTATTATTTTGAGGGAACATGCAAATATTCTGAAGAGTGGCGAAGAGGGTGACGAGGAAGAAGAAGGTGATGAAAGATGTAAACAACTGGTTGTTGTTGGAGAGGGGTGATGTACGGAGAAGATGGGACAAGTATTTGGAAGAATTGTCGAATAGGTAGGATGTCGTAGAAACAGACATTGCTGTGGTTTGGACGGTGTCGGTAAAAGGGCTTAGGCCTAGAGGAAAATATAAGATTGTGTGGACTGATGGCGTAAACAGGCTTTACGGAGGAGAGATAGAGTGTGATGGTAGCGAGAAAGCATGCAATGCATCTAAGGCGTGAGTGGAGAAGGATTGTGAAATGTTTGAGTTGACGAGGCCCTGCATGATGCACCTTCCTGCCCTTGACGTCTCGTTGAGGTGAACATGGGTGGGTACAGGCATGACTATTAAGACTCACAGGGGTGAACCATTAAAAACAGTCGGCCATAGTACTTCCCAGATCTCAGGCCGCACTCTTGCGCCGAAGTGTGTTGCGGGGTCTGGTCGGCCAATTTTCCGCTGTATGGATGTTCTGGTGTGCGTGTGTGTGTGTGTGTGTGTGCGTGAGAAGAGTGTGATATTCGTCTTACCGTCGGTCACTTCCCTTCTGGGGGCTCGGTGTTTGTGTTGGTCTGCGTATGAATATGGTTATCACGACCTATCAGAAGTGCGAGCGGTCTTGCAGCTAATGGGTTCTTTGTTATAACAAATACCGAGGAAATTTGTTTGCATTTCTTTTTACATGAATCAAAGTTTCATCTCACAATGATTTCTAGGCTGGGTTTATGTAGGCAAAGAAGTATTAAACCAGACCTTCCCTCAACCTGTCTCCCACAGAGGTGCTGCTGCGAGTGCTGGCCGTGGGTATCTGCGGCTCAGACCTGCACTACTGGTGGAGCGGTAGGACGGCAAGGTATGCACATCGAGGTTTGGCGTGGTCCTTTTGGGCATGGCGCTGGTCGTTCCACCTCAGAATGAGTCCTTTAGCCTAAGAGGAAATTTTTCGGGCTTAGGATGGGTCATTCGTTCTTAGGGAGGGTCTCTCTGGCTTAAGATGGGTCATTCGTTCTTAGGGAGAGTCTCTCGGGCTTAGGATGGGTCATTCGTTCTTAGGGAGAGTCTCTCGGGCTTAGGATGGGTCATTCGTTCTTAGGGAGAGTCTCTCGGGCTTAGGATGGGTCACCGCCCTACGGGGGAGTCTGCATTAACTTCGCGTTGGGACTCCGGTGTAACATTGAAGCAAATAATAAATATAATTAGGATGGGTCATTCGTTCTTAGGGAGGGTCTCTCGGGCTTAAGATGGGTCATTCGTTCTTAGGGAGAGTCTCTCGGGCTTAGGATGGGTCATTCGTTCTTAGGGAGGGTCTCTCGGGCTTAGGATGGGTCACTCGTTCTTAGGGAGGGTCTTTCGGGCTTAGGATGGGTCATTCGTTCTTAGGGAGGGTCTCTCGGGCTTAGGATGGGTCATTCGTTCTTAGGGAGGGTCTCTCGGGCTTAGGATGGGTCATTCGTTCTTAGGGAGGGTCTCTCGGGCTTGAAGTGAGTCATTCGTTCTTAGGGAGGGTCCCTCGGGCTTGTACTATTTCATAAATTGAAAACCCATTGCCAGATGATTGAAATGAATGATTTATTAATAATTTAATAATTATACTAATTACCATACATATATATTTGTAGGTATGTGTGTGCACATATGAATGTGTATTATACCGATAGTCATCCATAAATGTAGGTAGGTGTGAGCACATATGAATGTGCATTATACCGATTGTCATTCATAAATGTAGGTATGTATGTGCACATATAGTGTATCATACTGATTGTCATCCAAAAATGTAGGTAGGTGTGTGAACAAATGAATGTGTATTATACTGATAGTCATCCATAAATGTAGGTAGGTGTGTGAACAAATGAATGTGTATTATACTGATTGTCATCCATAAATGTAGGTAGGTGTGTGCACATATGAATGTGTATTATACCGATTGTCATCCATAAATGTAGGTATGTGTGTGCACTTATGAATGTGTACTATACTGATTGTCATCCATAAATGTAGGTAGGTGTGTGCACATATGAATGTGTATTATACTGATTGTCATCCATATATGTAGGTAGGTGTGTGCACTTATGAATGTGTGTTATACTGATTGTCATCCATATATGTAGGTGGGTGTGCACATATGAATGCGTATTTGTTTGTGCACATGTATGATGGTACATTGTGAATTCCATTCAGTTCCATGAAGGCGAGCCAGCAGCACACTAGAGATGAGCTGCGATGTATTCATTTTGGATTTATCAATCCCATGCTCATGTGTTTTTTATAAGATTTTCAATAACATATATTGTGAATCATGTTTTGCAACATGAAGTAGCTACAAACTTGCCGCCGACAGGAGATGAGCTGTCACAAATTCACTCTATCTCTCGTTTCGCCAAACGTGGTTTAATCACACCGGCTATCGATGGACGAAAGAAGACCGCAACAGGATCCTCCTGCTCCTGCTCGGTTCTAAGCTAACCGTCTAGTGGGGAATGAGGGCGGGGTGATGCACCCCCTTCACTATAGTCTGTCTACTGGGAGTCCAACTCAGTCACATCGTATGCGTAGAAGGAGTTTGGATTATGCTTGGCCCTACACGCAACATCAATCTCCTCATTTCTCTTTACGCATGTGGCCACTTTGTTTACTCCAGCAGCCTGCTAATGGGATTGTTGAGATTCAGGCGAGGGATCAGTCTATTGGACTTTATACAGTTCCTATCTGAGAGCAATGACATCTTGAACTCCATTGTTTAGCCGCTAGGGATTGATAGCTTATATTATTTTCTTTAGAATGTGACGCTTGCTTGCTAGTACTGCCTTATCTCTAAAGTACTCAGAGCAGTCCTCTGCGGCCCTTCCTTCATAGGCCTATTAAATAAGCTCTTCTGAAATTGTAGTTATATATTTTTGATTTCCATGCTGTTTGATATGTAGGGAGTTGAAATTCTATAGCAGAGTGATATTTTTTCTTGTTCCCTAGTCTATTAATTCATCTTCCGTCGATGATACAAAATCCGGTATGTTGTGGGCCCTCTGTTTGGTTCTTTCATTGTATCAGGTTGTTGACATTGGACAAGTCGCCTCATCCTGTCTTTGTGCTTTCCGTGTTGTCCAGTTGATGTCAGCAAGGTTAATGTGCCCCTTTAATTTCGTTTCATGGGAGAATGAGATGAAATTGTCCAATTTGTAACATAGGACATCTTCTTCCGCTACTGTTATTCTTGGATTTCGGTACACTAGTACAAGTTTCAGCGTCCTCCCTCATGATAGCAGTATGTTTGGATTTGCTTGTATGTTGATATTGCTTATTTCTGCAAAGTATTGGAAGAAGGCTCTCTTTGACGTACCTCAGATTTTACTTCTCTTTTGCATGGAGACTGTGTATCTACATTGAACGATATAAAACCTAAAAGATTTATTCCCGGTGATTAATT
Organism: Gammarus roeselii; assembly: GCA_016164225.1. Taxonomy (NCBI): domain Eukaryota; kingdom Metazoa; phylum Arthropoda; class Malacostraca; order Amphipoda; family Gammaridae; genus Gammarus; species Gammarus roeselii. The sequence continues at coordinate 4,967 of SDVV010016357.1, forward strand.
TTGGTCATTCGTGTCCATCCATGACTGGTCAACTCCAGCAATGTCTCATGCATTTGTTTTCAGTATAGCTTGGAGGAGATCCATTTCAGGCATCAGTGATTGTACGTTTCCTAAGAGTGCATTGATTCTCCCTTCGTTGTTTGTTTCTGGCTGCTATGTCTGCCACTGAGCTTTGCTCACCATGGTTTCGCCGACTAGCGCCAGCACGGGACGTTGTCTGGGGTGTGATATTCGGTGTCGTATCACTATATCCTCTCTGTTCATGTTTGTTCTCTGCTACCTGGTCCCGCTTACGTCTTGCATGTCGTCGGCTCCCAAAGCCCAGTGTTCCGCTTGTTTCTTGTGAATCGTAATTTTCCCAGTCCTGGAGTTCAGCTTGTTTCTCGTGCACAGTCATTTGTTCCTCGTGCACCGTCATTTGTTCCTCGTGCACCGTCATTTGTTCCTCGTGCACAATCATTTGTTCCTCGTGCACAGTCATTTGTTCCTCGTGCACAGTCATTTGCTCCTTGTGCACCGTCGTTTATCTGGCCTGGTGTTCCGCTTGTTTGTTGTGCACCGTTCTCCAGTTCTGAGGTTTAGATTGTTTCTTGCGTAGTGCCATCACTTATTGCTACTACTTCTTGTACGCAGTAGTTTTGCGGCTATGTTCTGGTTAGTGTTTTGCGTTGGAAATCTTTCCCTCCACAGTATTGAGGAGAATGCCATAATGTGTTACACCGCGAGCATTAAGGAGCCTTCCGTTCCGTTGAAACAGTTCAGGTTTCTCTTCAAACATAGTTTCAGTGTTGACGTAGTGGAAGCCTTCTTGTTGGGCAATTTTTTATCCGGGCTTAGGGTGGGTCCTGCGGGCTTTGTGTAAGAACATAGGGCTTAGGACGGTTACTTCGAGCTTAGGATGGGTCCTTCTGTCATAGCGAGGGACTTTCAGGGCTTTTAACGGGTCTTTCGGGCTGAGGATGAGTCCACCGACCCTTGGAACTTTGAACTTAAGATAGCTTCTTTGATATTTGGATCTATCCATCGGTCTTTGGGAGAATCCTTCGGCCTTAAATAGGTTCCATCAGTTATAGGGAGGGCCCTTCGATCCTTGGGAGGGTCTTTAGAGGGAGGAAAGTATCGGTAGACCTTCTTCTCTAGAGTTATATTACCTTTTCAGTGACATTGATGTAGCTCATAATGAAGTGTATATTAGAGGTGATTACAGTAAATCTGCTTCAATATCATAGATTAAATTCAGTTGCTGACTATTGTAATAATTCCCTTTTGCATATCTTTTATCCATTAACTACCAAGCAAAGCGTACAGTCGCTGGATCTGCAGCTTTAACAGATATCATTTTCACGCACAATGTAAATGGCGCAACTCGTGCAGTTGTCCTTATTTCAGAAGTCACCGACTGCTACCAGTGTTTATATTCAGAGACTGGACTGGCATGAACACTTTAATCCGGTTGCAATTGCAGGTCGTAAATAAAGCGACCGTGACGTACAATATTTTGGGGGGGGGGTTGAGAGCTTACGACTTTATTGATGTAATATCCAGTCACTTAGAATGAGTCTTTTACATAGTTCCGTATAGTGTACCGATAGGTCTGTTAGCTGTGGATCACTTGCTTATAACAAAAACTCTGCTACAAACATGCTAAAAGTCGGGGGATGACACCAGGCTTACTTGTCTCGCATCGGATCACGCGCAATATTAACTCTACACAAAAATGTCTTCACTAAACTAAGGACTATTGCTACTGAAAACTACAATAAATCTAATAGACCTCTCAAAGAAACAACAAAAAACTGTAAAAAATAATTCGTATCCAACTGGGAAAAAATAAACAAAGCAATTTTGATTCAATTTGACTGATGTTGAGGTCATCACTGATCCATCAACGATTCAAATAGAGAACAATTCTTCAAAACTGCGTGGGAACATCTTTGCGCATCCTGGTCATATCCGCGTTCAGAGCTGTGACGTCAGAGCTACCGAGATCAAACGTGTCCCACACACCTGCTTATCATCTATACATATTAAGATTACCGGCAGACGTCGAGTACTCGTGGCAGATTCTTAATACAATTAATAACAATGCGGGAACTGAATCCAAGGGAATGACAGCCCTCTAGGTTTGAATTAAACGCAAACACCAAGATGGTTAAGGTGTGAACAGTGCTAAACGGTGTTGGTATTTACTATAGGTCATTTTAATGACTAATTACTATTGATAACTTGCACGTAATGGTAGCAATTAATTACCAGTAACCCAGGGGTGTAATTTGTTGAGGGGCTCCCCCCCCCCCCGCTTCCAAGAGATCTGCTATCCTCTCAAAAAGCGAGCTACGTAGTTAGATCAATGTTATATATTTTGTGTAGGTGCACAAAAAAAAACGATAAAAACTCGTCAAGTCCAACATTTCCCTAATCCCGCAGTCTGTGCTTAGTTGTCTTTTCCGCCTTGAAAGTGGGTTTACTTATCATCGAGGAAAGGTCATTATGAGATTAGTTTGAACTTTGAGGAGATTGCTATTCCTGCCCAATAGGTGGCTTTAAACACTTACCGGCTGAAGTATCGTAGTGTTCCTGAGATAAGGCCTTATCAATCTCTGCGGGAAATAAGCGGGAGATGAAAAAGAAATTGTGATCAATTAAGGATAAGATCAGCTAGAAAAGCCTGGTAATTTTTAACAATAACTGTAAGCTTTAGGTGTTCAGACTCTTGTAGCAAAATTGAATTGAAATTTTAATGCAGTTCTTTGCAAGGAAAGATAACAAAATGCAAGCGAGTGGTGTCTTCTATAACAAACGCCTTAAAGTGTGTTATGAGCACTGGCCTGACGAGGGGCCTTTAGTGAGCCATCGTCTAACTAACCTCTTCGATTGTCAAAAGCCAAGTGTGAGAGATGATTGCAGTTTTGGGGTATTGCATTCGGGTAGTTTCCTTAAAACACAGACTTAGAAACACAGACTTATGCTCATTTTAGACGTGCATATTAGTTACTATAAAAATGTAGATCAATGTGAAAAATATGAGAGTGCTCGTTAAGAAGTATTGTATCACCTGCATGCGAGTGATACCATAATCGAGACAGCTGCATACATCAATAGAATTCTTACATGATTTGCCTGAGTAACTAAAATAAACTCCTCCCCCCACTCCTGTGATAAATCTCACACGGAGTCCGTGCTGCATTAAACTGATATATAAACGATGCTGGTTAGCTTTGATGACTCGCCGCCATCTTTACTGCGTGAAGGATGAAACCCAACGATCGTGAACGATACTTTACGGAAAGAGGAACTGTCTAGCACACCTTTTCAGTCTAAGCATCTCCAACTTACCGTATTGCATTGTCAATCCTGAAAATTCTTGCCAACAACATTACTGCGACGGGCAATTGGTTACATTTGACTCCTGAGAACAGCTGTTTGTCTCATCGAGTTACCCCTCGAACGTGACCCTGTCCGTATACTGCACCGTCATATATTAGAAAAAGTGGGGGAGGGGGCTTTCGCTGGCCTAATACTGACCGATATCAAACTGTTGAGAAGTAAAGTGGGTTCACTCTGTGGTCTTCCTAACAGACCTTACATGTCGTTGACACGCTTTACCTCGCTGGCGTTATTTATTTGTAATTTTTGGTCAACGAAAATCCGACCTTAATGCCCAACTGTGGCAGAGGTATGGATAGTGAATGTTTGATGCATTGGTATATATACCGTACCGTTCCGCCACTTCGCGGCAGTATATCTATCGCGTGCTTTGCCACCTGTTGTTTAAATGTAATAATCTGAAACACCACAAAAGTGTCTTAGAAGAAAGAGTTTAAACCCACATCTTTTTGTATTTGTTCTCTAAATGCACTAAATATTTGTACAAATATGTTTTGTCGAAAAATCTAATCTAGTTTATTAATTCTATGCTCTAAAATTGACTTTTACATGACCGGTGCTATCACTAACAGTAAATACTGAAAGAAATACAACGTACAGCATAAAACCTTTATGAAATGGTATCTCGTTACCCATTGTATGATAAGGGAATGAGCGTTAGTCACTGACCTCATGAGTTCAATGTTTTCGCAGAGAAAATTAGATCTTGAGTTTCTCTTAGCCGTCACTTCTCCATTTGCTCCAGATTCGTTGTGGAGAGCCCCCTGGTGTTGGGACACGAAACAGCAGCCCAGGTTGTCAAGTGTGGCCCGCACGTAACCTCCCTGAAGCCAGGTAATGTCCAGTATTGTACTAGTAACGACCTTGAATGCGAGTCACAGTTCTCCGTTATTGTTAACCGATACTTGAACCTAAGTCATTGTTGAACGATATAAGAAGAGCGTCCTTCGTTTGAGGCAGGCTGGGCAGTGTTTTCAAATAGTATTTACGTTCGTTTCATATAAATCCCCGGGCGTTCTGATAAATAGGATGGGACCACTTTGTTGATCTTATGCAATTTATTGTAGTGCAAAGTAAAAAGCTTCCGCTGGCAACTCAATGAGTCGTGCTAAGCCAACCATGTTCTAACTCATATTTATGCAGCTACGTTCTCCTTCAAGGACGTCAGCAAAAGTGGGCTTTTCCCCGTACAACATTTTTTTTTATGTTGATTAACTCAATATACTCCCACCCGGCAGGTGACAGAGTGGCGTTGGAGCCGGGTGTGCCTTGCCGCAGATGCCCACTGTGTAAGATTGGCAAATACAACGTGTGTGAGGCGATGCGCTTCCACGCCACCCCGCCCGTGGACGGTACTCTCACCCGCTACTGCGTCCACCCAGAGGACTTCTGCTTCAAGTAGGTGACCCTCTTTATATTTGATTATATTACCTAGTGGGCTGGGGGTGAGGGTACGAGCTGGGAGGCCTCCTGTTTCAAGTACGTGACTGTGCTGTTTATTGTACTAACTAGAACGGGTTGAGGTACATGAATGGAGGACTTTTGCCTGAAGTGGATCATCCTCTGTACGTGGCACGGTATGACAGTAGCCAAATGAACACTTCATTAACGATTGCAAATATACGTACAATAAGTTTCGCCTAATTCTTTCATTTATTAAATTTTCCATGCGCGCAATTCACTTGGTAACAAATTTTCCCCAAACAACAGAATGATTTCATTTCAGTACGCGAGTCATCACACGCTTCCCCGTAAGGCACGACCATCATTGTTTCTGATAGGTTTATGCACCTTCATGTGGGGAAAGATTGACCTTGTCAGGGTAAAATTAAATAAATGTTTCGATTGTGGTATACACGCATGATGGTGCATGCAGGAACGGAAAAAGTTGACGCGTGTCTACGTAATCGTATTGTTGTCTTTGTGCGTTGCGGGCCGGAGAGACCACCTCGCTTGCACAGAAGTCTAGGGGTTTGAGAGCTTGGTATAGTCCGGTATGTTTTCCGAAAGCAATAGGCTGTTTCGGGTAGGTTAAGTTTGAGTTGGATCTCATTTCTACCGGAGCCTCAACGGGGGCCATCGCACGCTTCCTCGTAGGGCACGATAATCGGGCGATTCTTGTAGGTTTGCACACCAATTTGTTCGCAAGGTCGAGTAGGAGCTTCAGTTGTGCTAGTGCGTCCAAGAACAAGGAGAATTTAACCGCGGAGGGTTTTAAACAGCTTCATATAGTCCGGTATGTTTTCCGAAGGCGATCAGTTTTTTCCTGTAGGTAAGGTCAGTAGGCAGGATTTGTAGGTTGCACGGGGGATTTAAAAGGCTCGTCGGGCTGTTGGGAGTGCATTGCAATCCATAAGCAAGGGTTTCACACTGATTTCCACCTGTTGGCAACAGGGTCATGGTGCGCATCCGGTCCCATATCTACATCCATTAGGTGGTTGTGGGTTATCCACGTGTGTCCCGTGCATAGACCTTTGATGAACACTTGATCTTTTCTACTGGAAAACTTTGTTTCCCATTCTCCTACGGAGGGCTTAACTGCAATTATTTTTTGTCCCCTCTGTTGCCACAAATCGTTCCATCGAGATATTATATGAGAATTGATGATTGGGAACAAGTCTCGGTAATGTATGGTGATAAGTTGTTCATGATGGTTAGATGCCAGTTTAGCAAGGGACTCTGCAGGCTAATTTCCTCTTATTTCCACGTGTTCAGGAATCCAGCAGAATTCGACCTATTGTCCCGTCTCGGGGACAGTGAATTGCCGTGTTGCATTTTACAAAGAGCAGAGTGTTCATTGTACAGAGTTTTTAGCTGAGTGAGAGCTCTCAGACTGTCTGAAAATACCACATATTTAGGGAGGCGGTCAGTTTTGTAATGGAGATGGCTGACTCGAACGCGTGCAGCTCTGCAGAGATACAGAGGCCTCTTGGGGTAGGGTTGCCGAAAATGAGGTCCCTTCGCACACTGCGGCTGCTCCCACTCCGTTCGCTGTTATGGAGTCGTCAGTGTATATATGGCGATGGGGGCCCAAAGTAGTGTTCATCAAGTAGTCTCGAAAAATTTCGACGGTAAGTGTTGGTTGAAGTTGTTGTTCTAGGGTACAATTTCAAATCAAGGTTGACCGTGGTGGATTGATCATCCATGTTGACGTGTTACTTTTAAGAATTCGGTAGGAGAATGAAAATTTCATAGCCTTACAGTTGATATTTAGCAAGGTCAGTAAGTTGACCGCGCGTAGGGCAAACTGTGGGCCAATATTCTTCTTAGCCTCACCAACATATTGGATATGTTGGTAAGGTTCCACACAAGACCCACGAATTGTATTGTTTCGTCATGAACTGAAAGTAGTCTACCGTCATGCGGAAGAATGCGGAATGAATGATCGATTTTGAGAACAAAAAGAGTGACACTGAGGATGTTTTCCTGGGGGGGGGGGGCGCCCATTTCTTGCGGATCCGACGGCGACTGAGTGTTACCGACCTTGACCCTGAAGGTACGATTCTGAGACAATTTATGGATAAAACGTCGTAGGTGGCCTCTCAGCTCTTTGCCGAGGAGAACCTCAATGATACCGTACTTCTGTGTTGTGTCGTATGCTATTTAAGCATCCAAAAATATGGAAACCACATGTTCCCCTCGAATGAAAGAATATCAAACGCAACACTTTTAGTAGATACTCAAAAGCGCAGTCAAGAAGATGTTCGCACGTATTGATGTGCACTCGGTCCGGCCCGGGTGAGGTTTGCATTGCATACTCCAGCTCGTGGAGGGAGATTGCATACTCCAGCTCGTGGAGGGATATTGCATACTCCAGCTCGTGGAGGGAGATTGCATACTGCAGCTCGTGGAGGGAGAAAGGCTTGTTGTAGAATTCTTCATTTGCGGAAGTGAAGTCGATATGCTCACTTTCTCTTAGGACCTTTTCCCATTGGAAAGAAGCCGTATAATTTGTTGATTGTTATATTTGGCCGAAAGTCTGAGCTAGTTTGTCCGCGATGCCCGCGTATGAAGAATAGTGTCTTCGCTCGACAGTATGTGGATAGGTCGCTCGGGGCGTCCTTGGATACGTCTGATTTTCCCTCACACTTGGGAAATATGGGTGTTTCGATTCGTCGTTTGTGGAAGTAAAGTCAATAAGTTCACTTCCTCTTAATTTTTTTACTAGTTGAAAAGCAGCCGTGTAGTTTGTTGATAGCGATATCTGGCTGCAAGTCTGTGCTAGTTTATCTGCAATGTCCGCGAAGGGGAAATAAATGATGCCTCCGCTTGACAGAATGTGGATAGGTCGCTCGGGGCGGGCCTGGATAAGTTTGAATTTTCCCCTCAATTGGGAGAAAGGGTTGTTTCGGTTGATTGTGTTGACTAATGGGGTCCCGCTTTCTCGCTTCTTCTCCACTCTAAGTTTGCGTGACACGGCAGTCGCCCTTTTCCCACGGTACTTGGTTCCTGAGGGAACGCGCGCGACGGTAGGCCGTGTACGTCTTTTCACAAAGGTCTTTCGCTTCTTGTACCTGTGGGCACCACCACGGAATGAATGGAGTGTTGGAAAAGAATGGTTCGTTTCTTTGCGTGAGGTTAACGCGAAGTCAGCCCGTGTGATCATTGCTTGCTCGTTATGAGAGTTCACTGCTGCCAGTTCTACTTGTGACCAAGATGTAAAGCATGCAAGGTCTAATTAACTAGTGCAAGAAGCGAGGTCGTTGCTGCCAGTTCTACAGGTCACCAAGATGTACAGTGAACAAGGCCTAATTCACTGGTTCACACATATTTGGGCTAGGAATAAGGAAAAAATGGCTATTCAAATATCTTTATGAAAGGCTTCATCAAATTTGCTTGCTGACACCATCTACTGTATAAAAATACATCAGTTTCCAATGGTGATTTGTTATGCGGACTATATGTGTGCCCCGGTCCTTTTGTGACTGGCGTTTTTCCGCTAATCGCTAAGTGCCTACCGGGGAGTCTATGATGACTCGCGTTGAGGCTCTGGTGGATTTGATTTGAGGCACATTTCCACCGGAGCCTCAACATGAGTCATAATAGGCTCCCCCGTAGGGCGCGACCGTCATTGATTCAGGTAAGTTCGCACGGCCTCGCGTGCGAAAGTATTAGTCATGTCAAGATGAAGTCAGTACATTTTCAATTGATATCCGCGTACTAGCGCGTACGAGAGAGTAAAGAGTTAACGCGTATCTTCGTAAAATGTGTTGTTATTTCTGTGCGTAATGGGGTGGAGAGACCACCTCACTTGCACAGGTGTTTGGGGTTTAGACAGCTTCGTCGAGTCCGGTGTGTTTTCCGAAAGCGATAAGCTTTTTACAGTGGGTTGAGTCCGTGAGTAGGCTTTGTAGGTTGCACGGGGATTTAGGAACGCTCGTCGGGCTGCCACGAGTGCGTTGCAATCCATCAGTAAGTGGCTTAACGCTGATAGCCACTTGGTGGCAACAGGGCCAAGGTGGCGCGTTTGGTCCTATGTCGACATCCATCAGGTGGTTGTGAGTTATCCATGTGTATCCCGTGCACAACCGGTTGATGAACACTTGGTCTTTTCTGTTGGAGAACTTTGTTTCCCATTCTCCGACTGAGGGTTTGACTGAAAGCATAAAGTATTTTTCGTCTACTCTGTTGACACATTTCATTCCATCGGGATGTTATATGGTAGTTGATGATAGGGAACCAGTCCCGGTAATGTATTGCGAAAAATTGTTCTTGGTGAGTAGATGCCAGTTTAGCAAGCGAGTCCGCAAGTTCGTTTCCTATTATTCCCGCGTGCCCGGGGATCCAGCAGAATTCCACTGCCTGACCCGTCTCGGTCATCACAAAGAGATCGTGCTGCATTTTACGTAGAACTGGATGTTCGTAGTGCAGTGTTTTAAGCTGGGTGAGGACACTCAGACTGTCTGAGAATACGACG
>SDVV010016358.1:0-14269 GCA_016164225.1 Gammarus roeselii
CACCATACCTACCATTAGCGTCCGACATCACCATACCTACCATTAGCGTCCGACATCAACATACTTACCATTAGCGTCCGACATCACCATACCTACCATTAGCGTCCGACATCACCATACCTACCAATTAGCGTCCGACATCACCATACCTACCATTAGCGTCCGACATCACCATACCTACCATTAGCGTCCGACATCAACATACTTACCATTAGCGTCCGACATCACCATACCTACCAATTAACGTCCGACATCACCAAATAATTACCCTTTTTCCGGAGGTCAGTTTGAATTAACTAAATATTAGCTTGTCGATCTCGCTTCGTAGGCGAACCATTTGGTGATTGATTTAACGTGTTCTAGCTCAAGACCTAAGACCTGACTTCAGCAGCAGCCACTGTAAGTCAGACCTGACTTCAGCAGCAGCCACTGTTAGTCAGACCTGACTTCAGCAGCAGTCACTGTTAGTCAGACCTGACTTCAGCAGCAGCCACTGTTAGTCAGACCTGACTTCAGCAGCAGCCACTGTTAGTCAGACCTGACTTCAGCAGCAGCCACTGTTAGTCAGATGAACCAGATGAACACATATTATTTCTTAGCATCAGACTTAAAAGAAGCCTTTCAACTCGCCTAATCAGTGTTCCGCTTACCTGCTCTTAAGAGTACTCCTGCCTTACAGAGCCGGGTTGACGCTCCGTGCGATGATCCGCCAACTGGAAGGACAAGAGGGCCATTAGTAATACAAAGCAGGAGTTCAAGATAGTAAAAACTGTAGCGTAGAGGAAGGAGTAAACGAATTGGTTTGGTGATTTAATAGTAAAAATGGGGTGTCATGTAAGTATTTATGTTGAATTAGGATCCAATTTGAATTAAAAGTGATTAATCGTCGGCCAACTGGCGTACACAGATATAAAATTCCAGAAAAGGGGTCTGAGAAGAAGAAAAAAAAACGAACTTAGAGTGAAATAGAAAAAGTAGATAAACTAGTAGAAGACGAAAGTACTAGACAAACTAGTACATGACGAAAACAACTATTGTTATGAAACATTAACTATGAAACCTGTTCTATATGAGATAAGGAAAGTAGTCCTGCTACCTCAGTGTTATTCGGACATTAATAGCGTCATGGGCCACGCTTGTGACGGAAGTGAAATGGATGGAGCAGCAAGGGATAGTCTGAGAGAGTCAGTGTTGACTCGACCCCGATACCGACTGGTTACTTGCCTGTGCTCGCTCCTCTTACATCTAACTTAAATTCCCATTTTCTCGACTTGTATAAATTGTATAACTGCAAATAAATCAGGTATGTAATCCCTCCTTTGTTTATCTAGAAGTCTTCAGCCTTCAATATCTTAAGATATAACAACTGGCGACGAGGTGAAGAATTCAGTGTAATTTATTTGGGAAAGCGCATAAAGTGCTAACATTGAGAATGTCTCACGACAACGCACAGAAAATGTTCAATCCTGCTACGGAAGGCATCGAAGACTTCTTGGCACGTTTTGAATTCGAAAACTACCGAGCCCTGACAGCAACAAAGGACGACGAGCGAGAAAATGCGTCATTGCTGGGATCGTGCTTAGCAAGAAGCACGATCACACAAATTCAGCACAACATTAAGCCGAAGAGCATATAAGTGGCTACATACGACGAGTTGGTGGCAAATCTAACAACAATATACACGAAGCAGAAATCCAAAATCCGAGCGTCGGTACAATTCATCAGGAGGAAGCAACGGGACGACGAGACGATCGAGAGTTACGCTCGATCCCTCAACGAGTTGGGGAGCAAGTACGAGTACGAAGAATGTTGCAGAAGCAGACTCCTACGCTCGATCCCTCAACGAGTTGGGGAGCAAGTACGAGTACGAAGAATGTTGCAGAAGCAGACTCCTACGCTCGATCCCTCAACGAGTTGGGGAGCAAGTACGAGTACGAAGAATGTTGCAGAAGCAGACTCCTACGCTCGATCCCTCAACGAGTTGGGGAGCAAGTACGAGTACGAAGAATGTTGCAGAAGCAGACTCCTACGCTCGATCCCTCAACGAGTTGGGGAGCAAGTACGAGTACGAAGAATGTTGCAGAAGCAGACTCCTACGCTCGATCCCTCAACGAGTTGGGGAGCAAGTACGAGTACGAAGAATGTTGCAGAAGCAGACTCCTACGCTCGATCCCTCAACGAGTTGGGGAGCAAGTACGAGTACGAAGAATGTTGCAGAAGCAGACTCCTACGCTCGATCCCTCAACGAGTTGGGGAGCAAGTACGAGTACGAAGAATGTTGCAGAAGCAGACTCCTACGCTCGATCCCTCAACGAGTTGGGGAGCAAGTGCGAGTACGAAGAATGTTGCAGAAGCAGACTCCTTCGAAATCAATTTATAGCCGGATTGCAATCTAGCAGGTTGATCACGAAAAGAAAAGCTTCGACGACACCGTGACATGAGCAAAGACACTCGAACAATTATCGGTGGACGTAGAAGACATCGTCCCGGTACGGCCAGGGGAAAGAGTATACCAGAAAAAGCCCCGTCACTCAACAAAGTCGGACCGCTGCTCAAATTCACCAAGACGTGACCGACAATAAAAACGATTCAAGAAAACCTAGAGAAACGACAAGCCGACGACGCAAGTGAACGAAACACGTCTGCATAAGGTATACGGCCAAAGGAAAGTACCTGGCGAAAGAGTGTTTTGCACTCAAATTAAAGTGTAACAAGTGTGGGAACGTGGGGCATGTCGCAAAAGCATGCAGATCTAAAGCCTACAACACCAAATAAAGCAAATCACATCGCCGAAGCGGACTATTGCACACCACCCGAAGAAAGAAACCCGAGTGATTATTTTACCGTGAAGAAGATCCGGAACAGACCCTCAACCAGGATTCACAAGGAGCCACAAGTGATGGAGGTGAAGAATCGCTTCAGCGGACTCTCTCAAGCTGAGGACGAGTGGCCCCGGATCGAGGACCACAAGCGGCTTTGCCATACAAAAAAGGACGGCGACCTACGTGGAGGCATGGACAGTACAAAGAATCTGTCGGTGAGCATTGGTAGGGCGGCCATGAAAAAAGGCAAGAAAGATAACAGTAGGCAGAATAATAATTTAGGAGTGCCTACACAGGGGAGGCTAAGTGTAAAATAGGACGATACCCATTTCATGTCCAGTGTAGATTAAACGGTAAAGCAGTGAAACTAGAACTTGACACGGGATCATCGATAAGCATTATCACAGAAAATATGATTCGTGCCATTAAAAATGCTAGAGTATGCAAAATGCACCAGAAAGCGATTGATTACGGCAACAATGCCATTAATTCCACTGGGCAAACTACGCTTGCGGTAAATGTAAAAGGTACGGGCAAATTGCATAATTTTCTTGTTGTAAAAGATAACTTATCTCCTTTATTCGGTCGGGATTTATGTGAGAAGTTCGGATTATCTGTGAATATGCCCAAAGAACTGTCGTCTGTTATAACGGCAACTAGATGCAATCTATTCAATAAGTACAGTGAATTTGTGTCTCCTAACTACAGGAGCAACGTTAGAAATAATGTTAAGATTAAGGTTGATAGTGACTGTAAACTCATGTTCTATAGATCAAGAAGCGTCCCGTTCAGATACAAATATCTTGTAAAGGAAGCGCTAACGAATTTGGAGAGCCGTGGAATGATTGAAAGACAGGAAAACTCTGATTGTGCTTGTCCCGTTGTGGCAGTTTTAAAGCCCACTGGTAGAATACGACTGTGCGGCAACTGCGCGTTAACTATCAATAAATTCACGTAAACGATAACGTATCTAATGCCTACTCTTGACTACGTGCTGGGAAACATTGGAGAGGCAAAAGTATTTTCGCGTATTGATTTGCAAAACGCATACCTACAACTTCCGTTAGACGCAGAGTCCAAAAAATACAGTCATTAATACGTCAGAGGGACTTTATCAGTATAATTACTTGCCGTTTGGCAAATCTTCAGACAGTGCAATATTCCAGTGCTTCATTTCGCAAGTTCTTGCTAGCGTACTCAATACAATGTGTTATATGGATGATGTATTAGTACTTACTAAAACGCAGGAAGAATATCTAGAGGTATTAGACAAGGTATTCACAGCCTTACAGGGCGCAGGTGTCAAAATAAATAACAGCAAATCCTGTTATTTCACGAAAAGTGTTGAGTACTTAGGTCATGTGTTGTCAAACGAGGGGGCGAGACCCAACCCTCTGAAAATTCAAGCAATTTTAGAGGCACCTTGCCCATCAAATGTTAAAGAAGCACAGAGTTTTGTGGGATTGTGTACTTAATACAGTAGATCAATTCCGAATTTCAGCAGTGCATTCGCACCAATGTACGCTCTACTAAAAAAAAAAGCCAAATTTGTGTGAGAGAAATGTCATGTTATGTTTTGAGACCGGTTAAAATCTTTTTAGAGGTGCTAAAATATTAAAATTGTCTGACCCAAATCTCGAAACAGCTATTGAGACCGATGCTAGCAACTACGGTAAAGCTGCAATTTTATTGCAAAAACACAACGAGGCTTATATGCCTGTTCAATTTGCCTCAAAGATATTAACTAGTGCTCAAAAGAATTACGCTACCATTGACAAAGGGGCACTAGCAGTCATGTTTGGAGTTGAGAGATTCCGTGAATACTTATTGGGAGGCAGATTTCGAATTCACACTGACCATAAGCCATTATTAAAACTAATGGGGCGTGAAAACGCTATGCCAGTCAATTGCAGTGCAAGACTACAAAGATGGAACTTGAGACTGAGTCAATATAATTACACAATCGCGCATATTATTTGCGAATCAAATTGCATTAGCGATGGTCTTTCACGTCTGCCGTTAGCAGAGTCAAAAGATGACTTGGAACCCACTGAACTCGTATTGTTGTTGAAAGATTTGGAATCATTCAGTGTCTCAGCGAAAGACATAAGCGTGGAAACCCAAAAAGATCCACAGCTATCACAAGTCAGGCATTACATTATGCATGGGCTCCCAACAACGGTAGAGAAGGTCATAAAACCCTTCCAGAAGGCTAAGGACAACCTGTCATTGTTCAATAACTGTATAATGTATGGTAATAGAGTCAGGGTTCTACGACGCTACAGACACAAGGTCTTAGAACTGCTATATGTAAACCATCCAGGCATTTGGCCATGAAAGGGATTGCCCGTTCGTTGGTATGGTATCCCAAGGTAGATGACGACATTGAGAACTTCATTAAAGTGTGTAGCAAGTGCGTGGCGAATGCCAGGATCTCTAAACGGACTTCAACGAGTAAATCGCCAAGACCCATAAGCAAATGGTCGAGGTTACACATTGACCATTGTTTCTTCCAAGAAAAAAATATCTTAGTCGTGGTTTGCGCACTGACCCGTTATATTGAGGCGGAGGTAGTGAAGAGTTCAAGTTCTGAAGTAACAATAGAGGTGTTAGATACAATATTCTCTCGTAATGACTTACCATGCTTCATAGTGTCAACGAATAGTAGCTCTTTCACATCGGAAGAATTCAAAAACTACTCAGCACAAAAGACTTTTGAGCATGTGAGGCCTGCGCCTCGTCACCCGAGCTCAAATGGTCAAGCGAAATGCAGTGTAGGCATAATTAAAAGTGTGGTGAGGAAAGCCACTGGTACTGTAAAATAAAGGTTACGCCATGTGTTATTACACTATCGCAACACCCCACATGCCGTGACGGGTGTTGCTCCAGCTGTATCATTAAATGGTAGAGTGTATGCCCCGGAGATATGCCCCGGAGAAAGGCATGAAGCGAACAAACAGTTTAATTATGATGGGCAGAACATGTGGACATACGCGGAGAGCATATAAATAAAAGCAAGTCATATCGTGTACAACGATTGAGCTTTCCCTTTACATGTTTCAGTCCACGTCGCCATGCAGACTGCGCCGCCACGCAGATACGTTGCCATGCAGATACGTTGCCAGGCAGATACGTTGCCATGCAAACACGTCGCCATGCAGACTACGTCGCCATGCAGATTACGTCGCCATGCAGATTACGTCGCCATGCAGATTACGTCGCCATGCAGATTACGTCGCCATGCAGATTACGTCGCCATGCAGATTACGTCGCCATGCAGATCACGTCGCCATGCCGACCACGATCGCCATGCAAACTACGTTGCCATGCAGACTACGCCACCATGCAGACTACGTCGCCATGCAGACTACGCCACCATGCAGACTACGTCGCCATGCAGACTGCGTCGCCATGCAGACTACGTCGTCATGCAAACTACGTCGTCATGCAGACTACGTCGTCATGCAGACTACGTCGCCATGCAGGCGCGTGGCCATGCAGATGCGTCGCCATGCAGACTACGTCGCCATGCAGACTTCGTTGCCATGCAGACTACGTCGCCACGTAGATACGTCCCCATGCAGACACGTCACCATGCAGACTACGTCGCCATGCAGACTACGTCGCCATGCAGACTACGTCGCCATGCAGACTACGTCGCCAAGCAGACTACGTCGTCATGTAGACTACGTCACCATGCAGACTACGTCGCCATGCAGACTACGTCGCCATGCAGACTACGTCGACATGCAGACTACGTCACCATGTAGACTACGTCGCCATGCAGACTACGTCACCATGCAGACTACGTCGTCATGCCGACTACTTCATCATGCAGATCACGTCGCCGTGCAGACCACGTCACCATGCAGATCACGTCGCCGTGCAGACCACGTCGCCATGCAGACTACGTCGCCATGCAGACAACTTCGCCATGCAGACTACGTCGCCATGCAGACTACGTTACCATGCAGACTACGTTGCCATACAGACTACGTCGGCATGCAGACAACGTCGTCATGCAGACTACGTGGATATGCAGACGCGTCGCCATGCAGACACGTCGCTATGCAGACTACGTCGCCATGCAGACTACGTCGCCACGCAAACACGTCGCCACGCAGACACATCGCCATACAGACTACGTCGTCATGCAGATTAGGTCGCCATTCAGACCACGTCATCATGTAGACTACGTCGCCATGCAAACTACTCCGCCATCAGACCACGTCGTCATGCATACCACGTAGCCATGCAGACTACGTCGCCATGCAGACACGTCGACATACAGACTGCATCGCCACGCAGACTACGTCGCTACGCAGACTACGTCGCTACGCAGACTACGTCACTACGCAGACTACGTCGCTACGCAGACTGCGTCACCGTATAGATTACGTCGCCATGCAAGCTAGGTTGCCATGCAGACTACATCACCATGCAACCCACGTCATTATGCAGCCCACGCAACCATGCAATCCACGTAACCATGCAGCCTACGTCAACATACGGACACATCGCCATGCAGATTACGTCGCCATGCAGACTACGTCGCCATTCAAACCACGTCACTATGCAGATTACATCGCCATTTAGACCACGTCATCATGCAGACACGTCGACATACAGACTGCGTCGCCACGCAGACTACGTCGGTACGCAGGCTACGTCGCTACGCAGACCACCTCGCTACGCAGACTACCTCGCTACGCAGACTACGTCGCTACGCAGACTGCAGCGCCGTGCAGACTACATCGCCATGCAGGCTGAGTCGCCATGCAGACTACGTCGCCAAGCAGACTAGGTCGCTAAGCAGACTACGTCGCCAAGCAGACACGCAATCATGCAGCCCCTGTCGCCAAGCAAACTACATTGCTATGCAACCAACGTCGTCATGTAGCCCACGCAACCATGCAATCCACGTAACCATGCAGCTCACGTCAACATGAAGACTACGTCGCCAAGCAGACTACATTGCTAAGCAGACTACGTCGTCATGCAGACACGTCGTCCTGCAGCCCATGTCGCCCCGCAGACTACATCGCCATGCAACCCGTCGTCAAGCAGCCCACGCAACCATGCAATCCACGTCAACATACAGACTACGTCAGCAAGCAGTCAACGTCGTCATGCGGACTTCATCGTCATGCAGACTACGCCGCCATGCAGTTTACGTCGTCACGCAGACTTCGTCGCTACGCAGCCCGTCGCTATGCAAACTACATCACAGTGCAGACTACGTCGTCATGAAGCCGCGACGTTCATGCATCAATGTCAACATGCAGTCCGCGGTCGCCATGTAGACTATGTTGCCATACAGACTACGTTGCCAGGCAGTCCACGTTGTCACGCAGACCTCGTCGCTGTGCAACCCATTTCACCATGCAGCCCATGTCGCCATGCAGTCCACGTCGCCGTGCAGCCCATGTCGCCATGCAGCCCACGTCGTCAAGCAGCCCACGTCGCCAAGTAGCCCACGTCGTCATGCAGCCCACGTCACACCGCAGATCGCATTTCACGTGCGTCCTCTCGTTTGCGAGCCGCAGGCAGACACGTCACTGGGCGCGCGTCACACCGCTTTACACACGTCTGCATCAGCTCATCCACGTCGTAACGAAACCAACGCAGTACCAGCATGAAGCTTTCATTCCTGCAGGGGCGTCTAAGATCCGTCGCCGTGCCTCTACGCAGGACCGCTCTAAATACAATAACCTATTACATAATTAAAGCGGCTTGTCCAAGTAGGCCTCGAATAAATCTGACAATGTAATGAAAACTTGTATTTCATTACGCCAGCTTATCCAGCACTGCCCCTCTTTAGGATCGTATCATGAGGATGATACAAGAGACCGCAGCGGAGCAATTTATCTGAGTGGCCCGCGAACCATACAACTTATTCCAACTCCGTCCCTGCATGGGCACTTGAACAGAGTAAAAAGCGGCCAGGTATGCATTCTAAAAAAAAAAGCCTCGCCCGATGTGAGTAGACGCCTCAACTGCAAAAAGAATCGATGACTAAAATAATATTCTTCAATGTATGTGGGTAAGTTAAATAACAGGGTTGAATACAAGTACACAAAGTATACAAATGAGAATTTGTATATTCGTAATAGGTAGAAATATGTAGTGTTCATATCATGTTGGGTGGCAAAAGTTGAAAGAATCTAATGTATATAAAAGTTTAGAAGGAGTATGGACCCAAAAACCTTAGCATCTATTACTATTAAACCAACTCAAACTCTGTTCCCGTGGATCTGCTATTGCAGTTGGGCTTCTTAATTTCTATCCATTCTATACCTCCTATATGTTGTATCTACTTCTTTCGAACCAATTCTGCTGCACCTACGGCACTTGCGATACATCCCAACCCCCTC
Organism: Gammarus roeselii; assembly: GCA_016164225.1. Taxonomy (NCBI): domain Eukaryota; kingdom Metazoa; phylum Arthropoda; class Malacostraca; order Amphipoda; family Gammaridae; genus Gammarus; species Gammarus roeselii. The sequence continues at coordinate 9,197 of SDVV010016358.1, forward strand.
CTACTTCAATTTTATTTCCTGCATCCTCTTGCCTCCTCGAACCCCAGCTCCCTACAACCCCCCCCCCCCCCCCCCCCTCCTTCTGCGCTTGCTCTCTTCCATCTCTCCTCCTACTGCATCTGCTATATCGCACTCTCCTCTACGCGCATCTGATCCTTCTTATCCCCCTCTTTACTTCATCCACGTCGCCATGCCCCTCTACCTCCATTCTGCCTCTCCAGCCGTGCACTAGCTCTCTTCCATCCATCCTTCAACTTCACCGGCTAACTTCACTCCCCCTCCCCATGCACCTGCTTCACCTCATCTCTACTTCAACCAATTCTGTTCCCTCCAGCTGTCGCTGCTACAGCTGATTGTAGTTCTTCTCTCCTACGTCGACTATCTCCCTAACGCTCATCGCAATGGAAGCGGAAGCAATATATGGGGTGCAATTTGTGCCGGCGTAATTTGTATCGGCAATTTATGCTAACGCCGAGCCCTAGCACCTCCCATCGGCCCATCACGGCCACTGCGTCGCCTGGGAACCTGCTTTTATTAGCAGGCTACTCAACGATTACATGAACCCAATGACATTCCATTGTTGAGCTCCTGACCGAAGCAGGTGAAGAAGGGCACCGAGTGCAAGAAATTCCCTGGACATACCACGAGACATGAAGGGGTGTGGCATGTACCTTACGGCATATGCTTTACTACGGTACAGAAACCGTGCATGCGATCGCTGCATTGCACGGAAGCGCAACCCGACATATCACTACTGCAAACAACATTGCAGGGTTCCTGTAAATTGGCATGCGACGAATGACGAGGCGGCATGAGGCAATCAGGTCATGGTAAGACAACAAGTGAACGACAGGAGACAACAAGGGGACGACAGGAGAGAACAAGTGAACGACAGAAGAAAACAAGTAAACAACAGGAGACAACAAATGAACAACAGAAGACAGCAAGTGAACAACAAGGGACAACAAATGAACAACAGAAGACAGCAAGTGAACAACAAGGGACAACAAGTGAACGACAGAAGACAACAAATGAACGACAGAAGACAACAAATGAACGACAGGGCACAACAAGTGAACGACGAAAGGCAACAAGTGAACGACAGGGGACAACAAGAGACAACAAATGAACGACAGAAGATAACAAGTGAACAACAAGGGACAACAAGTAAACAACAGGAGACAACAAATGAACCACAGAAGACATCAAGTGAACGAAAGGAGACAACAAGGGGACGACAGGAGAGAACAAGTGAACGACAGAAGAAAACAAGTAAACAACAGGAGACAACAAATGAACAACAGAAGACAGCAAGTGAACAACAAGGGACAACAAATAAACAACAGGAGACAACAAATGAACCACAGAAGACATCAAGTGGAACAACAAAAGACAACAAATGAACGACAGAAGATAACAAGTGAACAACAAGGGACAACAAGTAAACAACAGGAGACAACAAATGAACCATAGAAGACAACAAATGAACCATAGAAGACATCAAGTGAACGACAGGGGACAACAAATGAACAACAGAAGACAACAAATGAACGACAGGGGACAACAAGTGAACGACGAAAGGCAACAAGTGAACGACCGGGGACAACAAGTGAACGACGGGAGGCACCAAGTGAACGACGGGAGGCACCAAGTGAACGACAGGGCACATGCAACGAGCAAACAAGCTCCCCACCAATAGAGTGGAAGACCCAGACGGATTACTCGCACACGATGTGAGACCCCCCGGCCTCCTGCACACAGAGGAGGATGTGACGTATCACTGCTATGCCTCAGTTGAATCTAGCGTATTAATTTTTATACGCAATTGAGATAATCTAACATCATGTGCGAGTGATATTGGATGCCCTTTGATTATAATTTGCATAACACTTAACGAATTATTATTTAATTCAAGTGACATATCCGTGTAAATCTGACATGCATTGGGTTAACAGGCACTAGCATCATTCTATCAAATGGTTATCAATGTAATTAACACACAGCTTCATGGGATGATTTTGGATGTTGCTTCATGGGATGATGATGATGATGAATGTTGCTTCAGGAGATGATGATGATGAATGTTGCTTCATGGGATGATGATGGATGTTTCTTCATGGGATGATGATGAATGTTGCTTCAGGGGATGATGATGTATGTTGCTTCATGGGATGATGATGAATGTTGCTTCATGGGATGATGATGAATGTTGCTTCATGGGACGATGATGATGAATGTTGCTTCAGGGGATGATGAGGAATGTTGCTTCATGGGATGATGATGATGAATGTTGCTTCATGGGATGATGATGGATGTTGCTTCATGGGATGATGATGAATGTTGCTTCATGGGATGATGATGAATGTTGCTTCATGGGGCGATGATGATGGATGTTGTTCCATGGGGCGATGATGATGAATGTTGCTTCATGGGATGATTATGGATGTTGCTTCATGGAGTGATGATGAATGTTGCTTCATGGGATGATGATGAATGTTGCTTCAGGGATGATGATGGATGTTGCTTCATGGGATGATGATGAATGTTGCTTCATGGGGTGATGATGAATGTTGCTTCATGGGGTGATGATGAATGTTGCTTCATGGGATGATGATGAATGTTGCTTCATGGGATGATGATGAATGTTGCTTCATGGGGTGATGATGAAAGTTGCTTCTTGGGGTGATGATGAATGTTGCTTCATGGGATGATGATGAATGTTGCTTCATGGGATCATAATGAATGTTGCTTCATGGGGTGATGATGATGAATGTTTCTTCATTCAATTATTGAGGCGGACACAAGTATTGGCATCTCTATTGACGGTGCCAAGAGTCGGAGGCTATGATACCCCTAGGGGGAGGACTACGATGCAGTATCATGACCACAGTATCATGATCACCGTATCATGACCATCGTATCATGACCACAGTATCATGATCACCGTATCATGACCACAGTATCATGATCACCGTATCATGACCATCGTATCATGATCACTGTGTCATGACCATCGCCACAGTTTTAAGACCACAGTATCATGATCACCGTATCATGACCATCGTTTCATGACCATCATTTCATGACCATCGTTTCATGACCATCGTTTCATGACCATCGTTTCATGACCATCGTTTCATGACCATCGTTTCATGACCATCGTTTCATGATCATCGTTTCATGACCACAGTATCATGACCACAATATCATGACCACAATATCAAGACCACAGTATCATGTCCACAGTATCATGTCCACAGTATCATGACCACAGTATCATGACCACAGTATCATGACAACAGTATCATGACCACAGTACCATGACCAGAGTATCATGACCAAAGTATCATGACAACATTATAATGACCACAGTATCATGACCACAGTTTCATGACCACAAAATCATGACAACAGTATCATGACCACAGTATGATGACCAGAGTATCATGACCAGAGTATCATGACCAAAGTATCATGACAACATTATCATGACCACAGTATCATGACCACAGTATCATGACCACAGTATCATGACAACAGTATCATAACCACAGTATCATGAACACAGCATCATGACCACACTATCATGGCCACAGTTAAAGACTACAGTGTCATGACAACAGTATCATGACCACAGTATCATGACCAGAGTATCATGACCAGAGTATCATGACCAAAGTTTCATGACAACATTATCATGACCACAGTATAATGACCACAGTATCATGACCACAGTATAATGACCAGAGTATCATGACCAAAGTATCATGACAACATTATCATGACCACAGTATCATGACCACAGTATAATGACCACAGTATCATGACAACATTATCATGACCACAGTATCATAACCACAGTATAATGAACACAGTATCATGACCACAGTATCATGACAGCGGTGTTCCACACATAACAACGTGTTATGTTAGGGATTTTCATTGTTTGAGAAGGTGCTTTCTGTCTGTGTGTTTTTTCAACAATTTGAACCAACTCAACAATCACCGAATATGAGTTAATAGACGCATCAATTAACATGATTGAATATATTCCTTATTTCTTTAGAAGCAACATGGAATACGGATAAAATGATTTGGAAGTGTAAACCTGAAAAATATTTTTGTTTCCAACAAATTCAAAAATCCTATTACATATCAATAATTCAAACATTCTAAATCTAACCGTCTAATTTATCAGCAATAGAACACTGCAGTATCCCCTACATGTTTGTCAGAACGGTACCCAAGATACACCACCGCTAACCGTCTAATTTATCAGCAATAGAACACTGCAGTATCCCCTACATGTTTGTCAGAACGGTACCCAAGATACACCACCGCTAAAGTGAACCCAAAGAATCCAATGATGATAGGGTCGATGTCTTAGCTTCCCTCGACCAGCAGTCCAATTCCGATGCATTCCTTCTAACACATGGCGCGTGCTTAGCTCTTAGGAATATATTGATGTGGTCGCTCGGACTGACGCGTGCTTAGCTCTTAGGAATATATTGATGTGGTCGCTCGGACTGACGCGTGCTTAGCTCTTAGGAATATATTGATGTGGTCGCCCGGACTGACGGGTGCTTAGCTCTTAGGAATATATTGATGTGGTCGCCCGGACTGACGCGTGCTTAGCTCTTAGGAATATATTGATGTGGTCGCCCGGACTGACGGGTGCTTAGCTCTTAGGAATATATTGATGTGGTCGCCCGGACTGACGCGTGCTTTCTGTGGTACGCTTCACGTCAAGACCTTCAGCTGATGAACGGATATAGATTGGTGGGAAGGAAGGGATCATCTTTGGGCGGAGACATGGGCGGTGGTGATCATCGTGGGGCGCAGACAGGGGCGGTGGTGATCATCGTGGGAGGCCGACAGAGGCGGTGCTGATCATCGTGGGGCGTCGACAAGGGAGGTGCTGATCATCGTGGGGCGTCGACAGGGGCGGTGTTGATCATCGTGGAGCGCAGACAGGGGTGGTAAGGATCATTGTGGATCGCAGACAGGGGCGGTGCTGATCATCGTGGGGCGTCGACAGGGGCGGTGTTGATCATCGTGGAGCGCAGACAGGGG
>SDVV010016359.1:0-14269 GCA_016164225.1 Gammarus roeselii
AGAAAACATTTTGCTGAGAAGCATATGTCAGAGTGAGAAATGATGTCCTGCTGCAAGGACAAATGAACGAACACAAAGCATACACCTAGTTGGCAGATGCTTCGATAGATACTTTTGATTACAATACTGCTAGAGTAGAACGGTTACGGTGAGGAAGTTTGAGGATAGAGAAAATTCACGTACTCTGAGATAGTTTGGGCATATGATGAGGATGGAGGATGGGAGATGGGTGAGAATGTTCATGAGGAAGAGTTGAGTGGACCAAAGTTTGTGCCGAGTTGGTAGACCAAAGTTTGTGTGAAAGGATGGCGTCAAACAGGAGTCGTGATGGAGATACCCAAGTGTGAGGGTGGCAGGAGAACGTGCATTGGATAGACGTGAGAGGAGACGGGTTCTGAATGGATGAGTTTTGACGTTGCCCTAATGTGCTTTCCCGCCCTTCGCGTCGCGTTAAGAAATGGAATGGTCACTGGCACCCCGCCTATGGGCCCGATCACTATGACGCGGCAGAGATAAGCAGTTCCACTATCGGGCCCAAGTGCTGACACAGACCTCGGACCGCACTATTGAGTCTTGACGCAGACTGTGACTGGCATTACAAGTTTCTGTATGGCACTGTGGAGGAAAATTATAGTTTGTTTCGGTCAGTTGTCCATTCACTTGTTGACAGGTTTGTTCAAACTCGAGACTGGTGGCGGGGTTCCACAAGAGAGTTAATGAACAGTAGGTATCAGGAGTAAGCACAATACAAGCTTTCGAGAGAGGACCTATGTAGGTAGGCAACACGGGGTGTTGGAGTAGGCTTAAACAACAAACAGTTTTTTACACTATTCAGTGCTTCCAACACGTTACACCATTCCTTCACTCGCAACTTCACCTCAGTTTTCAATAGATGGGTCTTCTCTACATGAGAGCCCAGGTAGCTACTTAAAACACTTAAATTTCTCAAACTTTCCATTTAGGAGGACACTAATTTTGCTTGCATCGATATTCATCGATCATCTAATTTCTTCACTTTTACCCACGTAAACTCGAAGCTTCCTCACTTCACCAAGCCTTGACACTAGCCTACACAAAATCTCCAAATCTGTCACCATTGCAGTATCATCAACAAACAGGAACAACTGCCAACTTTGCTTATTTGCTCCCAACATCTTTAAACCTCAAGCCATTCCACTCATGTTCACCTCCCTCAACACTCTTTCCACGTATAGATTGAACAAATAAACATAACGCAACCTTGTCTCAGTCCACTTCTATTGTTAACCAAGCACTCACCCGCTCCCCAATCTGACACATGCCCTGCTGCCAACATAGAAATTCTGAACTGCTAACAACAAATTTTCTCACTTTGTACAAATGCAGCACCGTCCACAGCGCTTGCCGTTTGACCCTATCATGGGTATTTTCCAAGTCCATGAAGGACCAGAATGTATACTTTTCCTTTGCAGGGTGCTGCTCTTAGACATGTTTCAGTGCAAAACTCTGATCGGCACACCCTGCCACTCCTAAAGCCACACGGTTCCTTGTCAATTGCACCACCCCTTACGATCTCCAATCCTCTTGATTAGCACCCTCCCGTACAACTTATGGGCAACACATAAAGTGATACCTCTGACGGTACAGCATACATTTCCAGCTCCTTTGACCCCATACAGCAAAACAATGCAAGCACTGCACCACAGATTCATAGCCTCACCAGCCATTCGACCATTGTTACTCCACCCATTTTCAGGCACTGGTCGCAACACCATCCAGACCAGGGCTTTCCCAGCTTGAATCACCTCTCCCTTAGTAATGTACGGAGTTAGCAACAAGTTTAGTGATGCGTTCATGTTATGGTGTCATACTGTCCTAGTTGTGATTTCCCCTCAGCAGTAAATTTCTTTTATATTGTAGATTGATCAGTATATTACTTTGAAAGTGTTGAAAAGGGTGACTAAAAGTTGCAGTGACAGGTTATCGCATTAATGTGCACTTGTGTGACTGGACGCTAGCTCTGAAGACGACTAATGTGAGCAGCGAGTCTTGCTTTGGTGGTTATCTCGGTTATTTACCAGTTCATCTTTACTCGGCAATTGCCTGTCATCATAAGTAGCTAATTTTTATTAGTGATTATTATGTGGCATTAGTACATGGCATAATAGTTTATTACTGGTCTATCTGCAACCTGATGATACATTGTGCAAAATTAGCAAGTTATACCACAGAATATTTGCCTGTTACTGTGATACCTAATATGTTGTGGAGTTTTATAATTGTTCTGAAATGCTCATACTGCTTGTAAAGAATTCATGTAGATATAATAAAAGTTATGCTAGCATGGTAGATTTTTATCATATGAGGGGTGAATAAATGACTATACAAAACTATGTCTAATATATGAAATAGGTATCTGTAATGAGGTATATCGCCTGCTAATGTAATTTTTTGGCTGCTGGTTGGCGGTTCCTTGTGATTGTCAGTTACTGGAGCCTTGTGTTTTGCGGATTAGTTTGGTTGACTTGTTGCAGCTTACTCAGAGTTCTGGTTCCTGCTGTCCCATGGAATTGTTGGCCAGCTCCAGAGAATTTGCATCTTTTCCGAGTCTGGATCTGCCTGATTGCCTCACCATTGGCTTGTCAGCGTTTCCGTCTCCTAGAAAGGTAAAAAAAAAAAAGATATTTACAGAACCATGTTATGAGTTGCTGATTCTGATTGAAATCCATACCCTTGGTTGTAGGTCCTCTATTGAATACTTGTAAAATACCGTCGTGAGCATGATCAGGTTATATATATTATTTTTATGGTATTTGAGCTTTGGTTCTTTGGCAAATGTTTAAACTACTTTTCATTTTTTATAGAGTCTGGTGTCATTTCAAATACTTGTAGCTATTTCTTGTATTTATGCGGAAACTTATTCAATATTCTTGCGCAGTGTTCCACTCGACGCTGTTGCCGACACTGTGCTCCCCATAGCTTGCCGCGTGAAGATACCAGTTGGATTGTGGTCCTTGCCTCCGGGAGTGCAGGACCAGGCAATATTTGTGTGTGTGTTAGGTTGCTGGGGCTGAGGAGTGTTGCTCCCTCTAAAATGTTTATATATATTGTTTGAAACGCTGCCTAATACTGTATATACTTTGAAATACTTTTGCTTGATTTATAATGTTGCATCTGAGACTATATTTATATTTTCAACATGTTTTGCTCAGCTGTGGAATCTAGTCAAAATTCACTAGTATTGATTTCAATTGAAATGCGAGTTTTTATCCATTGATTCAGAATGTTTCAATTGCTTATATTTGTAAAGAGAATTTAGGGAGAAGTATCTTACCTGTTTACCTTTTTGAATCCTCTTTTAAAATCGGTATGCTAACTTGCGCCTAATACCTTGTCTATACTTTCTTTTCATGCATTTGCAGCCGAGTTGCTGAACTTCCTCAGAAGTTTTAGCCTCAGCCCCCTCTCTTGCTCTGAGTCCTGAGTTCAATGCTGCGATTTTTACTAGAGTTTTCAATAAATATTAGAAAATAAGTCTCGAGTTAGCACTATTTGTACTTGTCCCTGTCAGTAATAGAAAAAGGCACAGTTCTGGATCCGTTTGCCAGAGGACCCTAGAAATAGACATTAGTTGTGTGCTGTCATCCATGCCACTACTAAATAAGAAAGTGTTTCTGAAGATAACATACACTATCTTTTTGTTACGTGTAAGAAAGTGTTTCTGAAGATTACATGCACATTCAGAGTAGTGTGTGTGCACATCTTTCTACTTGTTGTATGTCGTTTGTGTAGCCTACCCTCTGTATTCATAGTTTTGTTGAGTAACTGCCTATTGTAGATTCAAAAGGTCTACCAATCAGCATGAATTGAGGCAGGAGTGACCAGAATGGCTTCTCTTTTAATGCACGCTTACAGCTTGATTCCATTACCATCAGGAACCGGAAGAGGTCTCTGGAAATACTGCATGTCAGCTATTTGTTCAGTAAGAAAAAGGGTCACGAGTAAATAAATTGATAACACTTGCCTCATCTTGTATGGAATCATTTTGCATAGTAGCCTCTTTATCAATTCTGTGGCTGAGTTTATTTTCAGCCTTTTCATGCTCAAGCAAGTGTTTTTTGGAGTAGATCTGTACTCTCTGTTATGAATGCACAATGATAACAACACAATGGTTTGTCCATATTGTGTAGTAAATAATACAATGCTGAAAGAAAAATCTTTCCAAATTTGTTATGAAACTACAATGGTCAATTAAATTGCCGTACCTTGTTGCGGTAGAGACAAGAAAATGCAAGGTGATTTAGATAATATTCCTGATTATTTGTATTAAACATACATTGAGACCAGAAAAACTGCAAGTTTTAAACCTGCTTTGAGGCAATTTAGATGCCTTTGCATAGTAGACCAACTCCCAGTTTTAACCAAACAATGTGGGCTAACAAACTGTCAAAAAGGAAGAAAGATCCCTGTCAGCTGGTTTGGTTTTTTTCAGCAACAGAACTGTATTATCACCTGAATCACATTCAACTAACACCCTTGCGGCTTCTGTATTAAGAATATTGCTGACTGAACCACTGCTAACAGGGCAGTCCAAGATAGTAGTTACCATAGGCCCTTCTTCCATTTCCTTTGCAAGGGAGTAATGAGGCGGATTTCCAGCAGAGGCTGTGCAGCTCCAGCTCGGACCTGGGACCGGCTGAGTGGCCATCTGTGAAAACAAAGAAAATAATCAATCCTCAATAAAAGTATATTTCAATCAAAAATAGTCTTCAACAATAAACAGACAAACATATTGGACCTAAAATATTTTGCTGACAAGTCTATGTTGTTGTGAAAAATGTCTTGCTGCAAGGACTGATGCACAAATACAAGGCATCTACCAGTTGGCAGATGCTTTGATTGATACTTTTCATTAGAATACTTCAGAGAATTTGTGAAAACTTTTAGCATCATGTTTTCCGGAGTTTAGCAATAAAAAACTCTACCTCAATACCAAACTCGCAACTGCTTTGCATTACGCTTCAAACAATATTTTGGAAGCATCAAACACAGCATCATTAACACGTCATCATCAGATCAATATATTCTTTCATAATTGTTGTTTGAAGAGTTAATGCATGATTATAGCAAGTTCAATACCACAGAAGTGTAATACCGTTTAAGAAAAAGTAGCCAGCATTTTATATTTCCCTATGCTAATGTATTTTTTTTTACTGAGCTACTAGAACATTTCAAGAATTATTAATAATTGAACAGTTTAATTTCAAACAATATTTTGCTTAATAAACTTTGCAGAACCATAAAAATCAAATTACAGCAATCCTTTGCTAAGTTTGACTTTTTACAGCTAATTGAACACCACAGTTGAATTGCTATAATTTGACAAGGATTGAACTATTTCAACACTCAAATTTCCACAGTGTGCTTGACTAATTTGATGTTGTGTTGAATTAACAAGGATATGTTGAACAAAGTTCATTGTGTACAAGTGTTTAGCTCTAGTTTTGCCTTAGTTGTCATTGTGGAAAGCAAAAATGTGTACACATAAACGTAGATTCCAAGGCAATATGCAAGTTATTCTGTATTGCTTTACATTTGTACAGATATGTACATTATTTATGCACAGTACCCTAATAGAGAAAAAGTATATAACGTAACAATACTTCAAGAGCATAGCATTCAATATTTCATGTTTTAATACAGGTGCGCACATACATACAAAGCTACTTACATACATACTTAGTCAAACATTTTTGTGATTTTCCAGCCTGTGTGTAAGATTCAACGATATGTTAAAATATATGAGGAATAGGTATTCAATACCAACCAATTTTGGTGAATGACTGATGATTCACATTCATGTTTAAATGTCTAGGTCTATTCAACACCTCAATAAATTGGCATTTTAGCATCTTGACAACTCCCCCAGCAAATAGGTGTTGAATTAGCAAGTGATAACTACACGGGACAAAGCAAATCAGGTTGATCAGCAAATCAACCCCAATTCAGCAACAGTATCACTCAGGAATCTCATTTCATTCAATTTGGCTCCAAGCAAATATCCTAGCACAACAGATACTTGCACAAATATACAAACCTAATAGCTATAGCTACAAACAAACATCTGAGTGCAAAACTAATGCTTTCTTAACTGCCATATTTTTGTAATTAATAAATGAAGAAACAATAGCAGATGCAATGCCAGTTAGATATAATTTTATGCATCACTCTCCAAGGAACGGATTGGGAAATGCTTAGTGGAATTTGAGCTGTTGATAATGAGGTAATGATCCATCAGCTGACTGGAGACAACTTCTTTAGAGATTAACTGATGTATTGGTATAGTTAAGATATTCAACCTGCGGTGTCCTCAACGGGTGAAGCCCGGCTGGCCCACTAAATTGGACCAGTCCTAAGAGCAGCATCCTAGGATCTGTGCATCCCTTGGGAAGCCCGCCATCCGTCAGAGGTTCATCACTGATCTGACATCGCGTGTCTACCTATACTGGTGGATGGTAGAAGTTGGCTGAATTAGATGGTCGGCATCATCCGGTGATACTAACCAACTGTCAGGCAGTGCTATTCCAATCAGTGGCACTAGGACTGCAGTGCACCTGGTGAAACTAACCAACTGTCAGGCAGTGCTATTCCAATCAGTGGCACTAGGACTGCAGTGCAGCCTTGCCAGGTGCATTCTATCTGCTCTGGATAGCAGAAGATTTGTATTGCAAACTAGAGGTAGAGTCTAGGAGGATGTTGTTGGTTGTCCTGTTCAAATCTGCGGTGGCTGCCTCAGTAACGTATGAGTGGAGTTGCTTCTTTAGGGACAGATTTGGGTACTGCTGTGAGTGGCCGGGCAAAGAATGTTGGCAAGTCGACCTATCAGAGAGCCTGCCTGCGTGATGTTAATTTCGCGCGGCGGACGATTATCAACGACAGCAGGCTCAATTATATTATCACGTCGGTGTGTGTCATGCAAGAACGCCCACGAGACAGCATCAACTTCCACAAGAGTGTAAGTGCAATATATGGGCCTGAACCTGTGGTAAGATTTCAACTACGCACATGTCAGTGGGTAGCAAGTTTTTTTTTAGCCTGCGCCGGCAGCGACTCCTCCACCGCAGGAGTAGCTGGGGTTAAGCAACACCAACTCCGCCGCAGGAGGAGTGTGGGCTAAGCAACAACAGCTCCACCGTAGGAAGAGCATGGGTTAAGCAACAACAGTCCGATTGATGAGCACTCAAAGCTTTTCAAGGTTGTGTAGGTAATATTTAGAAAAAGACTGGGGGGGGAAGCTGGGTTCACTGATGCAGGTCGGGGCAATCAAGCCCGTGTGGTGACCCGCGGTGCATTCGGTCGTGATGATGCTGTGGCTGCTTGAGGTGCTGCTGTGGCTGGCCGTGGTGTCACTGCAGCTGGTCGTAGTGTTGCTGCAGCTACCGTGGTGTTGCTGCGATCGGTTGTTAAGCTGCTGTAGATAGTCGTGACTCTACTGCGGGTGATCGTGGTATTGCTATGGCTGATGTGTTGCTGTTCTGGCTATTCAGTAAGGATGTTGCTCCTGATTGAGATGATGAAGTCATTAGGCAAAGTTTGCATCTGTGCAGAACTCATGCAATTTTTCGAATCATTTTAATTCTTTGAAAGTGATACATGGTTATGTTAACACACAATCAAACAAAGTAGATTTTATTTCAAACTTGCTCTTGAAGCAGAGTTTTCACGCTTTAGCTATCTGTGAGACGTGGTTGCTACCTGCTGTTGCGTTGTCCTTCCTCAACATTGCTAACTTTAGTTCTGTTAGGGGAGACAAGATGATTTAGCTTATCAGAATGCATCTCTATTGTATCTGCATAAGGACATCGTGTTCATGGTGTTTGAGGTGCACATCCCAAATGTTGTAGCCATGAACTTATTGATTATGACCTGTGGATTGTAGCTGTTTATCAGCCTCCTTTTTATGCAATCTTGGAAAACGCTTGTTTAAACTTTTTAATAAACTTTTGCCCTGGTAAAGAGGTAATTTGACTGACCTTGGATCCTATTGCTGGCTACATATAGCCAATTGACCAGCCATTTTTAGACTTTTTCACCACTTGGACTTTGGCAGATGGTAAGCAAGCTCACTTTTTTACTGTCTGATAACATACTTGCTCTAGTTTTCACATCCGAGAAGGTTCGTATTGGTGAGGGTACTGTGCTGCCGCCGCCACTGCTTAGCTGCCAGCATTATCTTGGTGTCCTAGGTATATCTTCAGTGTGGATGGGTCGGAGCGCCGTGTCCCAAGGGGAAAGGCACCCTTGGCGCAAGAGAAAGTACGTCGGGATTTTGGATGCCCTGTCTCAGGTTGACAAGGCTGGAATGCAGATTTTTTTCAGTGTGTGAATTTTGTTAAATTTTGCAGTCATTTTTTCGTCCCTGCTTGATAAATTTATACCTCTCATGCCTGTTCCTTCTGGCCCCCCATGTTCTGTCAGGGCACCCCCTGCTCTTGCCCGGAAGCTGTCAAATGCATGGCACGAGTATAAGCAGGTCAGGAGGCCAGAGGGGCGCAATTCGGCCATTGCTTTTGAGATTCTAAAGACAAAATGAGGTGAAGTGGACCTACCAAAAACTTTCCTTTGATTCCCAAAAAAAGTAAAGTCAAGTTTACTAAACAGACCCGATAACCATAAGGTGTTCCATACTTATGTCACAAGTGGAAAAAAACGTCGCCCAGCTGTTGGTCCTCTCAACCTGCCGAGTGGCGAGATAAACCAGGACCTTGGCAGGATGTGTGAAGTCATTGCTGCCTCTTTATTATGAGTTTTTGTCTGTGCAGCTCCTTCCCACACAGCCCCTTGTCTGTTTTACCAGCAGACAGTTTGTTAGATATTGATTTCTCTAGGGTGAAGGTCAAGCATATATATACTTTTGGCTCTTGATCCCAGTTCAAGTATGGGTCCAGAGGGTCTCAACCCACATCTGCCAAAGAGCTGTGCTGATGAGCTCTCTTTCCAGTTATGTTCCTTTTTTCAAAAAATGAATAAGGACAGGAACTGTCCCTGAAGTAGCTATGGAGCAAATCAATCATTATCACACTGATCCCCTGAATTACATATCTATAAGCTTGACATTGGCTTGCAGCAGATCAATGGAAAGAATAGTTAGATATCGGTTGATTGAGTACCTTGGAAACAATATTTTGTCAGCTCATCAGTAGCTATATGACCAACGATGATGCTGGGAGGTGGATGGATGAGGGATATATTGTAAATGTCATAATGCTTGACTTTTCAAAAGTGTTTAATGTGGTGAGTCATGGTATGCTCCCATCTAAGCTGGAGTCATTGGGTGTTGGTAGTTCATTGCTGGCCTGAAACAAGGCATTTCTCAATGGCAGAGTGATGAGTGTTTGTGCAAGTGGCAGATTGAGACACAATTATTGTATAAATGTTACATAACAATCTGCCATGTTGTGAATCTTGTTGGACACCTGTAACATTGCAAATTTAATAATATTAAACATCCAGTGCATCACTCGTCCTTTTTATAGATTTTACTGTTATTACCATTAGGAAGTCATTTAGAACCTTAACACTAGTGCAGGAGCCAAGTAAACATAGTGAGCTATCTTCATCACAAGTAACATGGAACTGATGTACCCCATGATTGAAATTTGGTATCGGCAGGCAGTTTCTTTCTTCACCACATTTCTTCTCTGCCATTCTTTGGGTGTAAAAGGGGCCATTATAGAAAATTAATATTTCTGGAAGATAGGTGCAGTGAAACATCTGACATAAATGAAAGTGTTAGATATGTACATGAAAAAATAAACACACCTATGCTTTAAATGCCACTGTACAGGTACCCACATTGGTAGATGTATTACGTTATGCATGTAACTGGAGATTTTGTCATGTGCATAACGGACAAAATGTTGCATGCATGAGGGCTACTACAAAGAAAAAAAAAGATTGATGATGGCTTGAAGCTGGCGGCTGCTGGTTTGGTGACAGGCAGTTTGGTATTGAATTGCTGCAATGTTGTTAGAATCATAGAGGATCAGCTGCAAGCAGGGATCTCCAAACCTGTTGACTTTGGAGCAGTATCAATGGGAATCTGTGAAGTTCAAGAGCGGGCTAAGGGAAAAGAGTTCAATATTATTAGATGACTGAGAGAAAGTAGCCTGGCACAGGTGACAGAGTTGTTCTCTGATGTATGTGGTTTTCCTAATTTGGACAGCATTGTATTGGGAAGTCTGAATCAGATTGAAGACACTGGCATGTATAGAGCTAGGATTACTGATTCAGATCAGAGAGTTGCCCAGCTCTCAACAGTCACCAGGTTGAGAAGGTCTCACGAGCTGAAACACGCGTTCATCCATAGGGATCTCACTTTTAACCAGAGGCAGTAGCTGCGATCTCGTAGAGCAGCTAGGCGAGGTGGTGCGGCTGTCGGCGGGGCTGGTGTTCCTAGTCGAAATAGCCATTCTGGCTTGGGGGCCATTCAGACCACCTTTGGAGATGGAGGCGATTCTGAAAATCACAGTTTAAGTTGGGCTGTGGAGAGCTCTGCAATTGGCCCTGATGCTTTTCCTCCACTAAGTGGTTCTGTGATTGGAGCCAGTGCTGCCTCTGGTCCTTCTAGTGGGAGAGGTAGAGTGGTTTGGAGAGGAAGGGGGAGGGGCAAGAAATCTCACTATTTAAACATGGGGAGTCCCCTTCCAGGAATTCTAACCAAAAGTACCAGTTGGATGACTTTTTTCATCTTAGATTTTAGCTTTATAAATATGAACGCTCTGATTAATAAATTTATTTCCTTTCTACTCATATGAACAGTTTAAAGCTTCATATTACTGGTATTGCAGAGTCATGGCTTCTGCCTAGCATTCCATCTTCTTTTGTTAGCATCTCTGGCAATGATGTTGTCCAAGGCAATACTGATGGTGTGTCGCATAAGCAAGGTGGACATATTTACATTGTTAAATCACTGAAGTGCCTGATAGTTGACACTCCACTGCCAATGTGTACAGTGCTGTGGAAAATTATAGGTGGATTCATTTTATGATAGACTTTCATGACAGCAGAGAGATTCTCATATTAGGTGATTTTAACCTTCTGTCAATTGAATGGAATCAAAATGTTTTAGATTATTATGGTACTCCTACTGACCACAAGTTCCTGGAATGTTTCAATTCAATTGGTCTTACCCAATAGATGAATGAACCTACTTTGACTTCAGGAAATATTCTGGATTTGGTTTTATCAACAGAGACAGATGGAGTGGGTGATGTATCTGTTTTGCCTCCATTCCCACACTGTGTTCATTGCCCTTTAGCATTTCAGTATATTTTTACTTCAGAATTGTCTTTATTACAGCCTGAAAATGCCCCTACTTTACTCTGGCGTAGGGGAGAGAACAATCTAATTAGACCTGCCCTCAGGGAGGTTGATTGGGACTTCAAATTTGACTCTGACTGTTGCGAGTAATTCTTTGGACACTGGTGGATAAATATGTGTCGGTTTGTTTGGGTAGACCTCACCAACTATGGTCAGCATCTGCACCCGCCTGATTGTTGAAGAAGAAATCTGAGGCGTGGATGGAGTTCAAACGTGTGAGAGGAGTTTTTGGACGGAATCACTTGTTCACCGCTGATGCATTCGGGCAGTTTTATCAGTTGAATCAGTTGAACCAAATAAAATATAAGCCCAAATTGTTTCACTCGTATACACGAATGAAAAAGACCGGTTCTCCCTCTGTGGGTCCTATGAAGATGATCAATGGTGACGTGGTAACTGATCCCTCTTTGATGAGCGATGTATTTGCCATCAGTTTTTCATTGGTGTATGTTTGCCTGGATCCCTCATCTCCAGCTCCCCACCAGATGATTGATGGTGTTATGGGGGACATAGTAGTCAGACCTGGGGATGTGCTGTCAGTCTTTTCTCAACTTGATGGCAACTCAAGCATGGGATCCAGATGATCTTCATCCTTTGCTGTCAAATTCTTGTTCCTCTGAATTAGCCTATCAACTTTGCCTAATTTTTAATGTCTTTGACGGAGGGTTCTTTACCACATTTGTGGAAATTATTTAGAGTTGTACCTCTGTACAAAGCCAAATATCGATATGACTCAAAATTATTGCCCCATGAGTTTGACCTCAGTTTGCTGCAAGTCAATAGAGCGTATAATGGCTTCTTATTTTACATCATATTTGGATGCTAATGGGATCCTTTCCAAAGATCAGTTTGGATTCAGAAAGGCAGGTTAACTGAGGATCAGTTCCAACTTACTTATCGAGATGTGTCTCAGTGACTGGATCAGGGTCTTAATGTGGACGTGATTTTTCTTGACTTCTCTAAAGCATTCAATGTTGTGTCCCACTCTGTGTTGTTGCAGAAGTTGCTGTGTCTGGGTGTTTCTGCTCAGCTACTGTTTGGGATATCAAGTTTCCTAACTGCCAGGGAAATGTGAGTTGTTTGTGGGGGAGCAGTTAGTAGTCCCACGGCTGTTGACAGTGTAGTGCCACAAGGTTCAGTACTTAGCCCAGTATTGTTTCTAAATTATGTCAATTATATCTCCTCGTCTGTGTCATGTAAGGTTAAGGCCTTGCTGATGATTATAAGTTGTACTTGCTGTTCTCTAGGGGAAGTTTGAGTGACATTAGTCAAGATGTTTCTTCTCTGCAGCCGGATTCAAATCTAATCCATGATGTAGCTTCTTCTTGGAACCTGAAATTAAATGCCAGCAAATGTGTGATGTTGCGTTTTGTTGGGGGAAACCTTGACTGGTTGAAGTTGGGTGATGTGGCTCAGTACAGTTTGGGTGGTCATCTTTTGTCATTTGTAGAGTCTCATAGAGACCTTAGTGTTATTGTTGATACCAAGTGAAAGTTTCATAACCATATTCATGCTGTGGTACTAAAAGCTGCGGGACTGGCTAACAATAATGAAGTCCACTGTTAATGGGAACTCTGATTTTATGGCATCTCTTTTTAGTCTCATATCGGCCCTGTACCAAACTATAGTTCATGTGTTTGGAATGTGGAGTTTGTTGCTGATCGGAGGATGCCAATGTCTGATCACCGTCATTGGACTAAGAAGGTTGATGGGCTTGCGGATTTGTCTTATGCAAGTTGCCTGTCTAGATTAAATTTGTTTACAATTTATGGGAGGCTGGCAAGATCTGATCTCATAAAATATTACTAGCATTTGCTGATGATTATGCTCAAGGCAGAGTTGATGTGGGCTTGTCAGTAATGTTTACTGCTGCTCCTGATACTCGTACCCGCGGGCATGTATTTAAACTTCATCTTCCACGATGTGAGTCTGATGTGAGAAAGCATTTCATCAATTGTAGACAAATAGTCTTGTGGAGTTCCTTACTGGCTGAAGTTGTTCATGCTCCTACACTTTCTTGTTTTAAAAGTGGTCTTCTGTTGTCCATTCCACAAATTCTCTTTTTTTATCATTTTATTTCATCTTTTTATTGTCTTCTTTGGTGACTGATTATGTACAGTTGTCTCTTTTTAGATTGCTTGTTCATCATGTTTAGTTTTGTGCATTTGTGGAAATATATGCGTTGTATGTTTGTACGTAGCTCTATGCATGTATGTCATCTTTATATTGTTTTTCTTCTTGTACCTGGCATGCACACTTCCAGTCGTATTGTCTTCACCTGCTGTTCCAAGTGTCTGGTGTCTGCACTTTGTGACTGACGCATACCTTGCTTGCCTCCTGTGCTTTCTTGCTTTCTCCCTGTGCCCTGCTGGTTTGGCTCCTTGCCCTGACCTGCCCTGGCGCTGGGGCTGTGGCAAGAGGCAGGGAGCATCAGGTGATGAATAAAAAACACCTGATGATGGCTATGGATATCTGGACAAAATGTACATTGCATTTGAAGTCCCATAAAACAAAAAACACTAGCTGCTGAGATTGAAAAAATACCAGTTTTCAATATCTCTTACTTTTGATCTCTTACCTTTGCAGCCCCCTCCAGCAGGTCCACATCAAGTGGGGAGCAGCAGAGCCGGGGGAGGCCAGCACAGCCATGCGCGCCAGTATGCTGTTGAGAACAGCAATGTTAACACAGGTATAGGAACTGGAATTAGTGCGCACTATTGGCTATCACATGAACCATCCGCATGCATGACATAAAAAAAAAATAATAATAATAACAAACAAATTCCAGAACAGCACACTGTACAACAAAGAAGCAACACATCAGGACAGGCACAAACACACACCCACACACAAACACGCACCACAACCCAGCGCCACAGCAAAAAGCAGACAAATCCAAAGCCAGGAC
>SDVV010016360.1:0-14268 GCA_016164225.1 Gammarus roeselii
GCTGCCAGGTCCGTAAGCACTCACAAATGCCCATCTCTCTACGCCTAACTTAACTTTCACCCACATCAATCTTGGGGACACCTCCTTCCATTCGGTAGCGCTACTAGCCAACCGATCACTCAATATCAAGACCACACCTTCTCGTGCCCTACCTTCCTCCACACCAGACTTTCTTCCACTTACAACACCAAACTCACATTCGCCCTTACCTTTCAACTTCGTCTCACTCAGCGCCAACACATCTAACTTCCTTCTCACAAACATCTCGCCAATCTCCCTCCTCTTTACATCACTCGTACTACAGCCACGCACATTCAGCGACCCTAACAATAGGGTTTGGAGAGGCGTGTGCCTCTCCTCCCCCCGCTCGTCTTGCAGTCTTCAAGGAAAGGTTTTTACAGAGAACGGGATTCCTAGCCCCTTCGCTCCGCCCCGTTTTGTCGTCTCCGACACGATGGGGGTTGCGGTAGCGCGATTCTACTCCCGGCTACGGGGCGCCCCTTTAGTCGCCTTCTACGACACGCGGTGAATACGGTAGCACGATTCTAAGGCTTCGGCTACAAGGCTTTGATATGCTTTGATAAAATCAAAGCATATATTTCTTGATGCCCTTCTAAAAATTGTTCGGGTCAAAGGGGGTCGCAGATTCCAATGTTGTCCCACGTGCTTACCTGATGGACCTCAAATACCTAGCTACTCCTCGCAGACAACACGATAACAGAAAAAGATTGTGCTATGACACATCTTTTCCATTGGTTAGCAGAGGTAAATCAGTGCAAGCTATCGGGACCTGCTGCAGACACTGATCTCGGGCCGCACTCTTGACCGAAAGTGAGTGCTGCGGGGTCCTTGCCGAACCCTGTTGGGACAGAGGGCCAAGGTTTAGTATGCGTGCGAGTGCATGAGAGGGTGAGGTACGCCTGGCCGTCGGTCTCCACCATCATGGGGGATTCGGTGTTGCGTCTCTATTTGTTGAAATACCAAAATGCCTTTTAGCTCCTGCGCTCCGCTGGCGCAGTCTGACTGGCGTGATCTAGAATGTACATATATCTGCCTTGATCTCACCTGACGAGCACTGCTGTGGCCCGCTTCACCTGATTCTCGTCAAACCTCTCGAGATCTGCTGCGACCGGACTCACCGTGTATGAAGAGTCTGGTGTTGGGCGGCAGATGATCAATGTCGTCCTCCGCTTCCAGTATCCTGCTCTGCGAGAGTCGGAGCTCTTCCAGGGATGATAAGTTAGACCACACCTGATGGAGAGAGGGAGTGTGAGATGGCTCAGAGGAGCAGCACCATGGGAATCCCTTTCAAATACGGATCACGTTGTTTAGGAGACATTCAAGAAAACTGATGCTCGCTGCAGTAGCGGTCCTTGCACATTTTTTTTGCCTGTTTCATGTTGGTTGGGTAGGAAGTATGCCCTCCGTATGCACAGTCTAAGTAACTGCCCATAGTAGACTTACAAGGTCTACCACTGAAGTATACGTGAGGCAGAACTCACCGCTTTACTTATTTTCTTACACAATTACAATAAGAAGCCGCTGAACCTCTGTGTTTAATCTCTGATTGAATTACTGTTAAGGCTTCAGAGTTGGTGTTAAGATTAGATGTAAGCAACCGGCCATATGGGACATAAGAAAACCTTATGGGGGTAATTGTGATCATTCTCATGATGTATCAGTGGTTATGCTCTGTATGTGGCTGGTAATATAAACTTAGGGAGATATTGCTGGAATCTCAGTAATAAAAGTAGTAGCTTGCAGAAATGAACGTCAGGAGCTTTTGAAAGTGAACATCAGGTGATTTTAGTATTAAGCGGCAAGAGCTTTAATAAATTAACGTCAGCATCTTTCAGTAGCTAATTGAAGTCAGGAGATTCTAGAAGTGAACATCAGGAGATATGTGTTATAGACATCAGGAGCTTCAAGTGATACACGTCGGGAGCGATGTGTTGTAGACATCAGGAACTTTTAGTGATACACGTCGGGAGCTATGTGTTGTAGACATCAGGAGCTTTTAGTGATACACGTCGGGAGCTATGTGTTGTAGACATCAGGAGCTTTTAGTGATACACGTCGGGAGCTATGTGTTGTAGACATCAGGAGCTCCTACTGATACACGTCGGGAGCTTTCAATGATAAGCGTCAGGAGCTTTTAGTGATGAACAACAGGAGCTTCTGTGATAAACGTCAGGAGGTTCTGTGGTAAACGTCAGGAGCTTCAGCATTAAGCGTCAGGAGGCATCAGTGATAAACGTCAAGAGGCATTAGTGCAGGAGAGCAGCTAAGCTTGTGGGTCAAGCTTTTATTTTCCTATAAGGGTTCAGATTGATTATAAGAGTAGAGGTGTTAACGATACTCCACAGGCCAAAAACCTATAAGCTTCATTTACCAGTATTGAACAACTACAACAACAACACGTAGCACAGACCACAGGATATAAGCACTCTGAATTATTCGGGTAGCGTCCTCGTTTAACTAAATAAAGTGTTTTGAATGAACAAATTTCGGCTATTCCAGTTACACTGATGACCTGTTCGTCATATCCACTCTGATGCCACGACCTCGCATCGGAGCTCATTACACCGTGTCTGCCCATTGCAGGGGCGGTGGTGCGCACCTGTGCAGTGAGCTGAAGGCGCGGCCGTGACGTCGAATCCAAAGAGGCCTCTGCCGGGTCAGGCAGCTCACTCCAGCACGCGCTCAGGGTCAGTTGACGCAGGGGCAGAGAGGCCGGCCATGGGGACGGTTTGAGCAACACGCGACTGAAAGGATCACGGGTAGATATGAAGTTTGTGTTACAACGAGATGTACTTGACCGTTGAGTGTGAATGAGAGGTCGAGAATGAGTATGATCTTCCCTTGGGAAGACCAGGCAGGTAGATCCTAAAGGTAGGTAACCCTCAGGAAATGTAATGCTCAGAAGGGAGATTGCCGGGCGACCGTGCGGCCTATATGGCCATCTTGGGAACAGCTACACTGCTTTCCTGTGCTGCGTCCGGGAGCGTCTAGGGCGTTGCTGTTTACTCACCGAACGGACTTTGACAGGCCAAGTTAGCTCTGTTTTGAGGATAATATTAAGGAGGCTATAGTTTCCAATAGTACGGATAGACACAAGGTCGAATCCGTTTTGTGGGATTGTATACATATTACAGTTGATTCATACCTATTTTCAGCAGTGCATGTCCGTCATTCTACATATTAGCTACTCAAGAAAAACGTGAGACTTGTCAGGACTAAAAATCGTCAAGCATGCTTTGAGACGATTCAAGATTTATTTAGAGGCAATAAGATGTCGAAATTATTTGACCTAATTAACGAAACTGCCATCGAGACAGACTAAAGCAATAGATGAATAGCAGTGATCTCACTCGAAATAAAAGACCTTTCAATTTGCTTCAGAAATGCTCACAACTGCTTGAAAAGGATACGCCATGACAGGCAAAAAAAATAATAGCGGTAATGTTTGGTACAGAAAGATTTAGCAAATATTCCCTTGGTGGTAACTTTACGTCATGCATGGATTTTTCTCAACGGTTAATGAGTCCATAAAACAATGCAAGCGCGCGAAGGATCAGCTGTCATTACACAATAACCGCATCATGTACTATCAGCTACAAGGACAGAGACCTTATTTTGAATTTTGTGTTTTGTTTAAACTTCTCTTAAATCAAATTGTACTTAGTTAGGAAGTTTTTATAGTTGTATGTTTGCAGCCAAACGTCCGGTGGGAATACCTGAGTAGGTACATACTATAAAACAGACAATCTCGATCCAGGAATGTCGTAAACAAAACGCGAAATTATAAATAACGTCTCTATCTTTGTAACCGATAGTACATCAACAGAGTAGTCATTGCTAAATGTTACCAAAGTGAGGTATTGTACCTGTTGCACGAGATCATCCAGGTATTGGCATTGAAAAGCATTGTTCATTCATTAGTGTGGTAACTAAAGATAGACGAGGGAATAAAACATCTTCTAATGCATGCGCAACGCCGGTCAGAATACAGAAGCGAATTTTAATTTCAGAGACCTGCAGCAGCAAATGGTGAGGATTACACATCGATCATTGCTTCTTTCAAAAAGAGGTTTATACTGGCACATTGATCATTGCTTCTTTCAAAAAGAGGTTATACTGGCACATTGATAATTGCTTCTTTCAAAAAGAGGTTATACTGGCACATTGACCATTGCTTCTTTCAAAAAGAGGTTATACTGGCACATTGACCATTGCTTCTTTCAAAAAGAGGTTATACTGGTACATTGACCATTGCTTCTTTCAAAAAGAGGTCATACTGGCACATTGATCATTGCTTCTTTCAAAAAGAGGTTATACTGGTACATTGACCATTGCTTCTTTCAAAAAGAGGTCATACTGGCACATTGACCATTGCTTCTTTCAAAAAGAGGTTATACTGGTACATTGACCATTGCTTCTTTCAAAAAGAGGTCATACTGGCACATTGACCATTGCTTTTTTCAAAATGAGGTTATACTGGTACTTGACTATTGCTTCTTTCAAAATGAGGTTATACTGGTACATTGACCATTGCTTCTTTCAAAAAGAGGTCATACTGGCACATTGATCATTGCTCCTTTCAAAAAGAGGTTATACTGGCACATTGACCATTGCTTTTTTCAAAATGAGGTTATACTGGTACTTGACTATTGCTTCTTTCAAAAAGAGGTTATACTGGCACACTGACCATTGCTTCTTTCAAAGTGAGGTTATACCGGCACATTGACCATTGCTTCTTTCAAAAAGAGGTTATACTGGCACACTGACCATTGCTTCTTTCAAAGTGAGGTTATACCGGCACATTGACCATTGCTTCTTTCAAAAAGAGGTTATACTGGCACACTGACCATTGCTTCTTTCAAAGTGAGGTTATACCGGCACATTGACCATTGCTTCTTTCAAAAAGAGGTTATACTGGCACACTGACCATTGCTTCTTTCAAAGTGAGGTTATACCGGCACATTGACCATTGCTTCTTTCAAAAAGAGGTTATACTGGCACACTGACCATTGCTTCTTTCAAAGTGAGGTTATACCGGCACATTGACCATTGCTTCTTTCAAAAAGAGGTTATACTGGCACACTGACCATTGCTTCTTTCAAAGTGAGGTTATACCGGCACATTGACCATTGCTTCTTTCAAAAAGAGGTTATACTGGCACACTGACCATTGCTTCTTTCAAAGTGAGGTTATACCGGCACATTGACCATTGCTTCTTTCAAAAAGAGGTTATACTGGCACACTGACCATTGCTTCTTTCAAAGTGATGTTATACCGGCACATTGACCATTGCTTCTTTCAAAATGCGGTTATACCGGCACATTGACCATTGCTTCTTTCAAAAAAAGGTTATACTAGCACATTGACCATGGCTTCTTTCAAAACGAGGTTATACTGGTTGTAGTGTGCGCATTGACTCATACAACAAGGAGCAAGTAGTCAAGAAAGATGGTTGCTATGAACCAAACTAGCCCAAAGAGCAGAATAATAAGGGCAAAAGAGACAAAAATAGAGAAACGATAAGGGGAAGATCAGCATCGCCGCGCTAACAAGTCAATGAAGAAAGATAGTATCAGTCTCGACCTTGAAATGGCTGCAAGCCATGAAGCTCATGGATTGCATCTTTATTTTATGAGAACTGAAATTAATTGCTCAGCCTAGCACAATCGCAAAGAAATGTGAAAAATTAGCCCGCTCTCTTCTAGAGTTGTGACTTGAGGGCTCGGGAGTGCACACTCGGCAGTTGTTGTGCACGTGCGTTGGTCCAGTGAATCTGCAAGGCTTGGATAAGTAGGGGTGAGATTGTGAGCTTTGTTATTCCTGCTAAGGTTCCAAAACTATGGTCAAGTTCCGGGTATTATTCAGAAGACTCACAATAGATCTGTAATGTGATGCTCATGAATACCCCGTGCTCAGAAAGAGCTCATGAACGGTATCCCTCTCACCACTTCACGAGGTGAGTCGAGGGAAGGAAGGTTGAGTCATTTTTATAACACGGGTTGGGTGGGCAGGGTAAGTGAAGGGTACTGGCACCGTCAAGTCAAAGGCAAATTGGAATATGGGGCGGTATTAAGCACCCTTTTTCGATATCTGTTGTCGGGGTGGGGTAAGGATCACTCGATAGGAGTTCTTCCCTCCAGAGAAATCTGACTTATTACCCAAAAATTCGACCAACCTGGGTTTCGGTATCCACACTGAGGTAAGAGCCGGAGCCACTAAGCTTGTGACCGTTCATGGCTGCAAACGCTCGCGGGCTAAATTGACTGGCTGCTACACGCCCTATCTAGTCTAACCGGTGTTGGAGAGAATCGCTTTTGGTCAGATTACACTGGTATGCATTATTTCAAGCGTCGGTTTCTCACTGGCGCTTATTTGCGTTTTGCATTCGGAATGTAACTAATTTAGTTCAGTTAGGTGATATTTTGTGTCATCTAGCCTAAATTTTGAGAAAAAAATCAAACAAACCCTTTTTTAATTGCAGCAATCTATTCCAAATAATGTCTTAGGTTTTTTCATGGGCTATTATTTACTCCATTCCATTGAAAATAATCCATCAGTTTCTGGCAAGATTTCCTGGCAACCCCCAACTTCAGTACCTCAAGCAGCCACGTGGCTCTGTCTGCCGTGGCAGTCCACGTAGGCGTCTATGCGCGGCAGTACCCTCTACCCAGTGTCTTTCTTACTACAACATTACAGTGGTCACAAAGATTGACCTAAATAATTCCTACTATAGCTGTGGTAAAGTGACATTGTCAGACCGGCCGTCTAGAATCTCGCCTTTTGTGAGGAAAGACTATCGCGCCATCAGATGGAATGAAATTTGGTGACCACACATGTGCTGCAAAGCGTGCGTTGAAATTCTGAGCAGCTGGAGCCTTTTGGTGTCCCATTGGTGTGGGAGGGAACAGGTTATTCTATTGATTGTAGTTTCTGTATGACAAACCTATAAGGCTAGTGTATGATTTTGTTTTTTAGTTCAACTGTAAATGATTATTAAATTCACAAAATATCTACTATGTTTATTTTATTTGTGATGTAACCAAATTGATGGTACATCTATTTCGTTTATTTTTGGCCTTAATCGGAAAAACAAGCAACTCATGAAGTATGAAAACGTGCCACTTATCATTTAACTTGTGCCTCATAGACCAGAAATGTCAATAACAACAGTGCCTTAAAACCACAGTCCTTCGACGTCCGGTTTCGAAGAACAAATGGGAGATGATGACATATCTGGTACAAATCAACCAACGGCTGAGACAAGTCAACCCAATTTCTTCAGCCAAGCTGAGTTGAGCGATTCAACACGAAATTTGTGATTGTTCAACGAACCTGCTCAGTTGCTAGGGTCCTGACTAAGCGAAAAAGTTTGTTAGCTACTGGTACCGTAGCCGCGAAAGAGTTTTGAGAATATTTTCGTTCGAATGTTGAATTTCTCAGGTTTATTGGACCAACATCGCCAACCCCATAGCAGCTATGGGCTTAGTGTATGATCCTACAAAATGACGACCCTCCATCGACTAAAGCAATAGCTTTTAGGCAGTACTGCTGAGTACAAAGGTAACATGGAGCATATGCTAACTTCTTAGAGGAACAAAAATCAAAACTAGATGGTTTGCGGAGATGACCACCTAGTTATATTTATTTTTAGCTCCAACTTAATGAAATAAAACTAGCATTAACCAATTTAATAAAAAGTATCTGTGATCCTTTGATTGGTTTATATCTTGCGCCCATGGTGCTGGGTCTACAAGGCGGTTCCATAAACTACCTCAGCTTTCTTTGTCTGAGGCAGAGCAGAGCAGCCTTGCGTACAAGACAACTGGCTAGCAACATCTGACCTGAAACCAGATTCGCACAACGTCGTGGAAAACGCTCTTGTGAATCCTCAGAAGTTTCTACTTCCGCCACTGCACATCAAGCTCGGACGTGAAGATTTATTTGTCAAAGCACCGAACAAAGATGATCGAATTTGCACTTTCCTGAACAAATTTTGTTTAGGCGTAAGGAAGGCTAAACTGAAAGCAGGTATTGTTGATAGCTTTCAGATCAGAGAGCTTATGAAACAGCCTAAATCCAACGAAAGTATGAAGGACAATTAAAATAAATGCCTGGCTCGCATTGAAATTCATTGTGGCAAACTTTCTGGGCAATCACCGGATTCCGGAGTATGAACGTGTTGTCGAGGAGCTCCAGCAGAGCTTCCAGGCTCATGGTGCATGCACGTCTATAAAGATGTATTTTATCAGCTCGAATTAAAACTACTTTCCGGAAACTGTGGTGATTTCAGAGAGTAGGAAGGAGAACGGTTTCACCAGGGTATTTGAGGTACCAGGACTGATTGGATGTCCACATGCTTGTGGACTACTGTACTGGTGCCTCAAGAGGGATGTCACTGATGCATAACATGGCCGAAAGTCTTCACTAAAGCCATTTATTCATTATTTTCTTTTTTAATGTTGAATGTCACATCAAATGAACATGTGATCAATTTTGAGTACAGTTTGTACATTTATGCCAATGTAAATCGGATGTTTTAGTAAATAAAATGTTAATTCAAGGAATAGTGCAAGTTTCTATTATAGCCCAAAACCTTGTGTGGATTGAGCGAAATGAGTAACATTGCCAAACTCGGCATGCAGCGAATACACGTACAATCTTGAGACCTGTTTTTCAAACGCAGCCAACTGTTATCGAGGTTGGAAATATGATGATATTAAGAATATCAACATTTGAAGTATCAACAAAGTTGAAAAATTTAATATGAAGTGTAGATATATAGACCGCTAATTTTTTTTTTGCATAACTCTGAAACGTTACAGATCGAGGTTGGATTGCATTGCAGAAAACGACCGAAATACGGAGACTTAGTCTCAAGTACCCCTGTCCGTTAGAAGCACGGATAGGACACTTGACTATCTATAAATTTCCGTTCTCAGGTGTAGTCCGCTAGGCTTTCTGTCCGTGAACACGTTACAAAAACGCGTTGCAGCCTGCAGACTTTCTGTCCGTGAACACGTTACAAAAACGCGTTGCAGCCTCCAGACTTTCTGTCCGTGAACACGTTACAAAAACGCGTTGCAGCCTCCAGACTTTCTGTCCGTGAACACGTTACAAAAACGCGTTGCAGCCTCCAGACTTTCTGTCCGTGAACACGTTACAAAAACGCGTTGCAGCCTCTAGACTTTCTGTCCGTGAACACGTTACAAAAACGCGTTGCAGCCTCCTACTCTCCGTAGTATAAATGGTGTACAGATATAAAATGGACTTGGAGCAGCCTAGCAGGGAACAGAAATATAGACGAGAACAAATGGACGGTACAAAGCGCTTGAAAATATAGTGAAGTTTATAGACATTTTAGGAGTGGCATGATGGACCATCACACTTTAGCTATTACAATTTCGTAAAAAATAATGACTCATGAGTGCCTGACTTTTCCTTCACCTGCCATGGTGAAGGAAAAGTCACGCACTTACGAGTCATTATTTATTACGAAATTGTAATAGCTAGAGTATGAACCTACAAGTATCCTTAGGACTCTAGTCATTACGCTATGCTTCTCGTTGCTTACGATTTTATCAACTAAGAATAAACGCATGCCGACGGTAATGTAGGGTAGCTAGGACTTAGACGGTCGCTCACCTACTGAATATATCGAGGGTAACGAGGTTTGTGAAGGGGAGAAAAACATCTCCCGAGAGGTCTGTTAGGTTGGAGCTTGAGATGGTGAGGTCGGTGGTGGTGAGGGGCACCAGACGACTGATGGAGGCGAGGCTCAGCAGGCCAGTGCACTCAACAGACCCCGGGGAGAGCTCCTCACAGCTGTCCGCGGTGCTGGGAGTGAGATGGAGAGGAAGAGGCAATGAAGGCACTTGATGGTAGCAGCGACAATAAAGAAAGCTGTCCTGATTGGGGGGCAGATATTGCAGAGGGATGTTACGGTGGGGGTCAGAGATAATACAGAGTACTGTCCTGTTTAGGTGGAGAGGAAAGCGATGACTGTCCTGGGGGGAGGGAGAGGGGCAGATAAAATTCATAGGGCCAATATTATCAACCTAAAGGTTTGCAAAAACCTCTCTGGTCCGACGTATATTTCCTTCGAGCTTGAGCAATGCACCACTCAGAAAAGCTAGAGCAATGTACCACTTAGAAAAGCTAGAGCAATGCACCACTTAGAAAAGCTAGAGCAATGCACCACTTAGAAAAGCTAGAGCAATGCACCACTTAGAAAAGCCAGAGCAATGCACCACTTAGAAAAGCTTGAGCAATGCACCACTTAGAAAAGCTAGAGCAATGCACCACTTAGAAAAGCTAGAGCAACGCACCACTTAGAAAAGCTAGAGCAATGCACCACTTAGAAAAGCTAGAGCAATGCACCACTTAGAAAAGCTTGAGCAATGCACCACTTAGAAAAGCTTGAGCAATGCACCACTTAGAAGAGCTAGAGCAATGCACCACTTAGAAAAGCTAGAGCAATGCACCACTTAGAAAAGCTAGAGCAATGCACCACTTAGGAAAGCTTGAGCAATGCACCACTTAGAAAAGCTTGAGCAATGCCCCACTTAAAAAGTTGTGCTTACCTCATATCATATGGGCTTGTTGAGGTTGTGGTGGTGTCGGTTGGCTTGTCATCATGAATAGCAGCAGCAAAGCTACTGGTTACCTGGAATAAAAAAATAACAAAACTCAGATTCCTAAATGAGTTAAGGCGGCAGGACAATTTATGTGGCTAAATTGGGACAAGGAAATCTGAGTTAAAAAATGATAACAGAAAGGAGGATTTGGGGCGTCAAATTATAAGAAATATTCTTCCATGAGGTTAAGAGAGTATGTTTCTGGTATGTTTAATTGGAGGAAATAAAACAGTCTACCAGATAGTGACGGATTTCGAGGGAGCCATCCAAAGTTGTGCGGTATTCCATGATACCTTGCAATGGTTGGGTTCAGCCTGGCAGTGGAGCAGCCTGTATTGGCCCATTGCGGGATTACCCCACAAGAGATGAAGTGCGCATCATGGCAGAGGATCCCTAATCAGTTGGTTGTGCCAGTATCAAAATTAGTTCCAACAAGTGAAATCAAGGATCTTCTACATTCTGGATCTATCATTGCTACTTGGCTGCATACAAAGCTACCTTCTTGCATAAACACAGATGGAGATCACCAAGTGTAGAGCAACGAAGATTTCACAACTCCTGTTTATGACAAGGAAATTGCTAAGAGGAAAAGGTAATTCAAGATCGCAGTCAATGCAGATAAGGGTAAAAGAAAGAAATATGCTCCAAGCCGAGACCACAATAATAAGTTAATCGAAATTAGCCTTACCTTTGAGTATAGCAGTAAGAGAGACAGTACAAATGAAATCGGCCACATCTTGCTGGGGCAGCCATGAATAATCATAGCTCGTAAACAAGCAGATACAAATTGTGAAGTGAGTGAAGAGAGCTAGCTACCTACTGAAGAAAAAAAGATTCAAGAACAAGTGCGTTTCTTAAAGCCGCATCTGAAACAAGTGAATGGGAGGTGAGATTTAGTTTTGATTCAAGCCTCATCTCCACCAGAGACAAGATCATCATAGGCTTACCCGTAGGGCACGAACATAATCGATTCTGGCAGGTTCGCACACCTTCGTGTGCGGAAACATTGATCTTGTCAGATGCAAATCAAACAAATGTTTCGACTGTGGCATATACGCAAACTGGTGCGTACGGGAACGGAAAGTATTAATGCGTATCTACGTAAACGTATTGCTATCGCTGTCCGTGGTGGGGTGGAGACACCCCCTCGCTTGCTCAGATGTTTAGGGTTTAGACAGCTTCGTAGAGTCAGGTATGTTTTCGGAAAGCGACAACCTTTTCCCGCTGGGTAAGGTGAGTGAATCGGCTTTGTAGGTTACACGGGGTGTTCAGAAAGGCTCTTCGGGATGCTGCGAGTGCGTTGCTATCCAGCAGTAAGTGTTTCACGCCGATAGCCACCTGGTGGCAACCGGGGCATGGTGGCGCATCCGGTCCCATGTCTACATCCATTAGGTGGTTGTGGGTTACTCACGTGTTGATGATAGGGAACCAGTCCCGGTAATGTATTGCGATAAATTGTTATTGATGGGTAGACGCCAGTTTAGCAAGCAAATCTGCGAGCTTGTTTCCACTTATTTCCACGTGTCCGGGGATTCAGTAGAATTCGACCGCTTGACCCGCCGCGGACATTATAGAGATCGTGCTGCATTTTACGTAGGGTAGGGTCAAGAGCGCTCACACTGTGTTTTTGCAATAGATTTGGCTAGTTCGAGTGCGTGAAGCTCTGCAAAGAAGACAGAGACCTCTTGTGGGAGGGTAGCCGAACGTGGTATATCTCCGTACTCAGTGGCGGCTCCCACTCCATCTGCAGTAATGGAGCGGCATCTGTATGTATTTCGGTGCTCTGGATGTTGTTCCTCGAGTAGTCTTAGAAATTCTTGTCGGTACGTGATGGTTGGAGACGTTGCTTTAGGACATACTTGCAAATCTCGGTTGACTAGTGGTGGGTTGATCATTCACGTTTGTTTGATAATTTGAAGGATTCAGTAGGAGGAGATCCAACAGAATTCGACCGCTTGATCCGTCACAGACATTGTAAATAGATCGTGCGTCATTATACGAAGAGCAGGGTGTTCAGGGTGTCCAGTTTTCAGCTGAGTGAGAACACTCAGACTGTCTGCGAATGCGACGTACATGGGAAAGCGATCGGTTTTTGTTATAGAGATGTCTAATTCGATAGTGTACAGCTATGCAGAGAACAAAGAGTCTTCTTGTGGGATGGTTGCCAAATGTAAGGTTTTACCGCACACAGAGGCAGCTCCTACTTCGACCGCAGTTTTGGAGCCGCAAGTGTACATATGGCCGATTTGATTTGTTTCACGCTGATAGCCACTTGGTGGCAACAGGGGCAAGGTGGCACGTATGGTCCCATGTCGACATCCATCAGGTGGTTGTGAGTTATCCACGTGTGTCCCGTGCACAAGCGGTTGATGAACACTGGTCTTTTCTGTTGGTGAATTTTGTTTCCCATTCTCCGACTTAGGGTTTGACTGAAAACATTTTTTGTCCACTCTGTTGCCACATTTCATTCCATTGGGATGTTATAAGGGAGTTGATGATAGGGAGCCAGTCTCGGTAATGTATTGCGAAAAAATGTTCTTGGCGAGTAGATGCCAGTTTAGCAAGCGAGTCCGCAAGTTCGTTTCCTCTCATTCTCGCGTGCCCGGGGATCCAGCAGAATTCCACTGCCTGACCAGTCTCGGTCATCACAAAGAGATCGTGCTGCATTTTACGTAGAACTGGGTGTTCGTAGTGCAGTGTTTTGAGCTGGGTGAGGACACTCAGACTGTCTGAAATACGACGTATTTGGGGAAGCAATGTGTTTTTGCAATAGAGATGGCTAGTTCGAGTGCGCGAAGCTTCGCAGAGAACACGGAGGCCTCTTGTGGGAGGGTAGCCGAGAGTGGGGTGTCCCCGCACACAGCGGCGGCTCCCACTACGTCCGTGGTTTTGGAGCCGTCAGTGTATATGTGGCGGTGCTCTAAATATTCTTCCTCGAGTAGTCATAGGAATTCCTGCCGGTACGCGTTGGTTGGAGTAGTTGCTTTAGGGTACATATGCAGGTCTAAGTTGACCAGTGGAGGGTTGATCATCCAGGTTGGTGAGTTAATTTGAAGGATTCGGTAGAAAAATGAAGGCTTAATAGCTTTACGATTGATGTTTAGCGAGGTCAGCAGGTTGTCCACACGTTGGGAAAACGGTGGGCATATATTTTTTTTAGCCGCAAAAAGGCACTTATCGGATATGTTGGTGATGAGGCTGATAGCTGGGTTGTTGATTTGACATCTAGTCTTAAAATAGTATTGTAGTGAAAGTTTGTCTCGCCAGAGCGGTAATGTAAGTTCGTAAGCGAACAAGTTAAGAGATTCGATTGGGGTGGAGCGGAACGCGCAGATTGTTTGCGATGGTCGAGAGTAGTTTTGGCTGCAGATCCGTAGACAACGGCTCCGTAGTCCATGCGCGATCGTATTATTGCTTTGAACAGCGTCATTCCGGTGTCCATGTCGGCTCCGAACTTCAGGGATGTTAGCGATTGGATAAGTCCCGTCGACATCTTGCAGCGAGTCGACAGGGCTGCGATGCGGGGTCGCCACGTGAGTTTAGGTTCCCACATAAGACTCAGGAATTTGATCGTTTCTTCGTATGCTAAAGATGTGTTGTGCAGCGTTAGGGC
>SDVV010016361.1:0-14268 GCA_016164225.1 Gammarus roeselii
CAATCTCAGATCAACACCGTGGGTGTTGATCTGGTCGGTGGCTTATCTTCAGGTGCTTATTTGAGTTGTTTCGATAATCATTGTTAAATGTTATTTTCATCAACAAACTTTCTCTTTCTCGATCTATTAAAACAGAAAATACACCCACAAAAGACGCTATCTTAGTCGTTCGACTTCAGAACTTACCTCCTTCTATTAAAAGGCAACCCAGTTTGGGCCAAAAGGCCTGTTGTTGTCTTCATACACTTGTAAACACTTCTAAACACTTGTAAACACTTGTAAACTAAACCAACTAAAACAAATGAAACAACTAAAAAAAACTATAACAACTACAAGAACTAAAACAACTAAAACCACAGAAACAACCATAGCAACTAAAACAAATAAAACAACTACAACAACTAAAACAACTAAAACAACTGAAACAACTTAAACAACTAAACAAATAAAACAACTAACACAACTAAAACAACCAAAACAACAAAAACAACTAGCACACCTAAACCAACTAAAACAACTAAAACAACTCAAACACATATAACAACTATAACAACTAAAACAACTAAAACAACTAAAACAACTATAACAACTAGAACAACTAAAACAACATAAGCAAATGAAACAACTAAAACAACTAACAACTAAAACAACTGAAACAACTAAACTAAAACAACTAAATAGCTAAAACACATATAACAACTATAATACCTAAAACCTCTATAACACCTAAAACAACTAAATCACCTATAACACCTAAACACCTATAATACCTATAACACCTGAAACACCTAAAAAAACAACTATATCACCTAAAACAACTAAAACAACTAAAACAGCTAAAACAACTAAACCACTAACACACCTTAAACAACTATAACACCTATAACAACTCAAACAACTACGACAACTAAAACAACTAGAACAACTGAAATAACTATAACACCTATAACGACTAAAACACCTAAAACAACTAAAACACATAAAACAATTAGAACACCTAAAACAACTAAACACCTTAAACTACTAAAACGCCTATAAACAACTATAACACCTGAAAAACCTGAAACACCCACAACACCTAAAACAACTATAACACCTGAAACAACTATAACACCTCAAACAACTATAACAACTAAATCAACTAAAACAACTAGAAAAACTAAAACAACTACAACAACTATAACAACTAAAACAACTATAACAACTAAACAACTAAATCATCTTGAACAACTAAAAAAACTAAAACAACTAAAACAACTTATACAACTAAAACAACTTAAACAACTAAAACAACTAAAACAACTAAAACAACTATACAACTAGAACAACTAAAACAACTAAAACAACTTAAACAACTAAAACAACTCAAATAACTAAAACAACTATAACAACTATAACAACTAAAACACCTAAAACAACTAGAACAATTAAAACAACTAAAACACTTTTAACAACTATAACAACTATAACAACTAAAACAACTAGAACAACTAAAACAACTGTAACAACTAAACAACTAAAACACCTAAAACAACTAAAACAACTAAAACAACTAAAACAACTATAACACATATAACAACTATAACAACCAAAACAACCAATCAACCAAAACAACTATAACCACTAGAACAACTAAAACAACTAAAACAACTAAAACAACCACAACAACTAAAACAACATGAACAACTGAAACAACTAAAACAACTAAACAACAAAACAACTGAAACAAATAAACAACTATAACAACTAAAGTAACTATAACACCTATAATAACTCAAACACCTAAAACCTCTGACACTCCTATAACAACTAAAACACCTGAAACAACTATAACACCTAAAACCACTAGAACACCTATAACAACTATAACCCATAAAACAATCAAAACACCTAAACGAATAAACACCTGCAACAACTAAAACACCTAAAACAACTAAAACACCTAAACAACTAATAAACATCTAAAACGCCCGTAACAACTAAAACACTTACAAAAACTAAAACACCTATAACAACTAAAACACCTTAAACACCTACAACACCTAAACACCTAAACACCTATAACAACTAAAACATCACAACAACTAAAACAACTAAAACAACTAAAACAACTATAACAACTAGAACCACTAAAACAACTGCAACAACTAAAACAACTAAACAACTATAACAAATAAAATAACTAAACAACAAAAAACAACTAAACACCTATAAAAAACTAAACCCATGAAAAACAACTAAAATACATAAAACAACTAGAACAACTACAACAACTAAAACACCTAAAACAACCATAACAACTATAACACCGAACAAAACAACTATAGCACTTAAAACAACTAAAAAAACTAATACAACTAAAACAACTATAACAACTAAACAAATGAAACAACTAAACAACTAAAAAAACTATAACAACTAAAACAACTAAAAAAAATAATACAACTGAAACGAATACAACATGTAAAACAACTAGAACACCCAAGACAACTAAAACAAATGAAACAACTGAAACACCTATAACAACTATACAACTAGAACAACTAAAACACCTAGAACAACTGAAACAACTATAACAACTAAAACAACTGAAACAACTAAAACGACTAAACAACTAAAACAGTTAAAACAACTACATCAACTAAAACACCTACAACAACTACAAAACCTAAAACAACAAAAACACCTATAACAACTAAACACCTATAAAAACTAAATCACCTAAAACAACTAAAACCCCTACAACAACTAATCGCCTAGGATAACTATAACACCAAGAACAACTATAACACCCAGAACAACTAAAACACCTAGATAACCAAAACAAATAAACAACTAGGACAACTAAAACACCTGAAACAACTAAAACAACTACAATAACTACAACAACTAAAACAACTAAAACAACTATAACAACTATAACAACTAAAACAACTAGAACAACTAAAACAACTAGAACAGATTAAACAACTAGAACAACTTAAACAACATCAACAACTAAAACAACTATAGCACCTAAAACAACTAGAACAACTAAAACAACTAAAACACCTAAACAACTGAGACACTTGAAACAACTATAACACCTAAAACAACCATAACAACTAAACACCTAAAACAACTATAACACATAAAACAACTAAAACAACTAAAACAAATAAAACAACTATAACAACTATAACAACTAAAACAACTAGAACAACTGGAACAACTACAATAACTAAATCAACTATAGCACCTAAAACAACTAGAACAACTAGAACAACTATAAAACCTTAAACAACTAAAACAACTATAACAACTAGAAACCATAAAACACTACAGCAACTAAGACAACTAAACAACTTAAACGACTAAAACAACTATAACAACTATAACAACTCCAACAACTAAAACAACTAAAACAAATAACACAACTAGAACAACTGAAACAACTATAACAACTAAAACACTTATAACAACTAAAACACTTATAACAACTAAAACCACTAGAACACATAAAAAACTACAACAACTAAAACAACTAAAACAACTAACACAACTAAAACAACTGAAACAACATAAACAACTAGAGGAACTGAAACAACTAAAACAACTGAAAAAACTAAAACAACTAATCAATTAAAACAACTATAACAACTAGAACAACTAAAACACCTATAACAACTAAAAAACCTATAACAACTAAAACAACTACAACATTTAAAAATAACTAAAACAACTATAACACCTAAAATACCTAAAAACAACTAAAACAACTAAAATAACTAAAAAGAACTAGAACAACTACAACAACTACAATACCTAAAACAACTATAACAACTAAAACAACTAAAACAACTAAAACAACTAGAACAACTAGAACAGCTAAACAACTAAAACAACTACAACAACTAAAACTACTAAAACAACTAAAACAACTAAAACAACTATAACGCCTAAAGCAACTAAAACATCTGAAACAACTAAAACACCTATAACAAATAAAACACCTGTAACAACTATAACACCTAAAACAACTAAACACCTAGAACAACTATAACAACTAAAACTCCTGGAACAACTATAGCACCTAAAACAACTAAAACATCTAAACAACTAAAACAACTAAAACACCTGAACACCTAAAACACCTAAACACCTAAAACACCTTAAGCACCTATAACAACTTGAACACTCAAACAACTAAAACAACTGGAACAACTATAACAACTAAAACAACTAAAACAACTATAACAACTAAAACAACTATCACAACATAAACAACTATATCACCTATAACAACTAAAACAACTAAAACAACTAAAACAACTAAAACAACTAAACAACAAAAACACCTATAACATGTATAACAGCTAAAACAACTAAAACAACACAAACAACTGTAAAAACTATAACAACAATAAAACCAAAACAAATAAAACAACTAAAACGACTAAAACAACTAAAACAACTAAACAACTATAACAACTATAACAACTAAACAACTAAAACAACACGAACAACTATATGAACTAATTCAACTATAACAACAAAAACAACAAAAACAACTAAACAACAATGACACCTAAACAACTAAAACAACTATACCAACTAAAAAACTGGAACAACTGGAACAACTTCAACAACTGAAACAACTAAAACCAATATAACAACTAAAGCAACTGAAACAACTTAAACAACTATAGTAACTAAAACCCTTAGAACAATTGTAACACCTAAAATAAGTAAAACCCCTGAAACAACTACAACACCAAAAACAACTAGAACACCTAAAACAACTAGAACACCTAAAACAACTAAACACATTTGACAACTAAAATACCTAAAACAACTAAACAACTATAACAACTAAAATAACTATAACACCTAAAACAACTAAAACAACTAAAACAACTAAAACAAGTATAACAACTAAAACAACTAAACAACTAAAAAAACTAAGCAACTAAAAAAACTATAACAACTAAAACAACTAAAAAAACTAATACAACTGAAACGAATACAACAACTAAAACAACTAAAACACCCAAAACAACTGAACAACTGAAACAACTAAAACACCTATAAAAACTATAACAACTAGAACAAATAAAACACTTAGAACAACTGAAACGACTATAACAACTAAAGCAACTGAAACAACTAAACGACTAAAACAACTAAACCAACTAAAACAAATACAACAACTACAACAACTAAAACAACTAAAACAACTAAAACAACTAAAACAACTAAATAACTAAAACAACTAACACAACTAAAACAACCATAACAACAAAAACAACTAGCACACCTAAAACAACTAAAACAACTAAAACAACTCAAACACATATAACAACTATAACAACTAAAACAACTAAAACAACTAGAACAACTAAAACATCTAGAACAACTAAAACAACTAAAACAACTGAAACAGCTTCAACAACTAAAACAACTATAACAACTAAAATAACTAAAACGACTATAATAACTAACACAACTATAACAACTAAAACAACATAAGCAAATGAAACAACTAAAACAATTAACAACTAAAACAACTGAAACAACTAAACTAAAACAACTAAAATAACTAAAACACATATATCAACTATAGTACCTAAAACCTCTAGAACACCTAAAACACCTAAATCACCTTAAACACCTAAACACCTATAACACCTATAACACCTGAAACACCTAAAAAACAACTATATCACCTAAAACAGCTAAAACAACTAAACCACTAACACACCTTAAACAACTATAACACCTAAAACAACTCAAACAACTACGACAACTATAACAACTAAAACAACTAAAAATAACTATAACACCTATAACAACTAAAAACACCTAAAACAACTAAAACACATAAAACAATTAGAACACCTAGAACAACTAAAACACCTGGAACTACTAAAACGCCTATTTACGACTATAACACCTGAACCACCTGAAACACCTACAACACCTAGAACAACAATAACACCTGAAACAACTATAACACCTCAAACAACTATAACAACTAAAACAACTAAAACAACTAGAAAAATTAAAACAACTAAAACAACTACAACAACTATAACAACTAAAACAACTAAAACAACTAAACAACTAAATCATCTTAAACAACAAAAACAACTAAAACAACTAAAATAACTAAAACAAATTATACAACTAAAACAACTTAAACAACTAAAACAACTAAAACAACTATAACAACTAAAACATCTAAAACAACTAAATCAACTAAAACAACTAGAACAACTAAAACAACTAAACAACTAGAACATCTAAAACACCTATAATAACTACAACACCTATAACAACTGAAACACCTGAAACAACTATAACAACTAAAACACCTAGAACACCTAAAACACCTGAAACACCTGAAACCCCAAAAACACCTAAACACCTATAACAACTAGAACACCACAACAACTAAAACAAATAAAACAACTAGAACAACTAAAAACAACTACAACAACTAAAACAACTACAACACCTAAAACAACTAGAACAACTAAAACAACTATAACAACTAAAACAACTAAGACAACTAGAATAACTACAACACCTAAAATTCCTAAAACAACTAAAACAACTAAACAACTGAAACAACTAAAACAACTATAACACGTAAAACCCCCAAACAACTAAAACATCTAAATAAACTATAACACCAAAAGCAACTAAAAAATCTAAAACAACTAAAACACCTACAACACTTAAAACACCTATAACAACTAAAACACCACAACAACTAAAACAACTAAAACAACTATAACAAATAAAAAAAATAAAACAACTGGAACAACTAAAACAACTAAAACAACTATAACAACAAAAATAACTTAAACAACAAAGAACAACTAAACACCTATAAAAAACTCAACCCCTGATAAAACAACTTAAACACATATAACAACTAGAACACCTACGACAACTAAAACACCTAAAACAAATATAACAACTATAACACTGAAAAACAACTATAACACCTATAAAAACTAAAAAAACTAATACAACTGAAACAACTATAACATCTAAAACAACTTCAAACAACTAAAGCAACTACAACAACTAAACAACAAAAAAAACTAAAACAACTAAAACAACTACAACACCTAAAACAACTAAAACACATAGAACAACTAAAACACCTTAACAACTAAAACACCTGAAACAACTAAAACGCCTAAAACAACAAAAACACCTGAAACCCCTGAAACACCTACGACACCTAAAACCACTATAACACCTGAAACAACTATAACACCTCTAACAAATAAAACAACTAAATCATTTAAAACAACTAGAAAAATTAAAACAACTTATACAACTAAAACAACTTAACAACTACAAAAACTAAAACAACTAGAACAACTAAAACAACTTAAACAAATAAAACAACTATAACAACTAAAACAACTTAAACAACTAAAACAACTAAAATAACTAAAACACCAAAAATCAACTATAACGCTTAAAAAAACTAAACCCCTAAAACAACTAGAACACATGAAACAACTAGAACACATAAAACAACTATAACACCTGAAACAAATAAAACACATAGAACAACTGAAACACCTAAATCAACTATAACAAATAAAACACCGAAAAACAACTATAACACCTAAAACAACTGAAACAACTAATACAACTAATACAACTAAAACAACTAAAACAACTAAAACAGCAACAACAACTAAATAACTAAAACACCTTAATCAACTAAAACAACTTAAACAACTAAAACACCTATAACAACTAAAACAACTAAAACAACAAAAACACATAACAACTACAACAACTAAAACAACTAGAACAACTAAAACAACTGAAACAACTACAACAACTACAACAACTAAAACAACTAAAACAACTAAAACAACTAGAACAACTAAAACAACTGAAACAACTATAACAACTAAAACAACTATAACAACTAAAACAACTAACACAACTAAACAACTAAAACAACAAACAACAACTAAAACACCTAAACAACTAAAACAACTAAAACAACTATAACACATATAACAACTACAACAACAAAAACAACTAGAGAAACTAAAACAACTAAAACAACTATAACAACTATAACAACTATAATACCTAAAATACCTAAAACAACTAGAACACCTCATCAACTAAAACAACTAAAACAACTATAACAACTAAAACAACTGAAACAACTTAAACTAAAACAACTAAAACAACTAAAACAACTAAAACAACTAAACAACTAGAACAACTAAAACAACTAAAACAACCAAAACAACAAAAACAACTACAACAACTAAAACACCCATAACAACTAAAACACCTATAACACTTACAGCACCTATAACACGTGAAACATTTAAGACACCTATAACAACTAAACAACTAAAACAACTGAAACAACTAAACCACTAAAACAACTAAAATAACTAAAATACCTTATAACAACTAAAACACCTATAACCTCTAGAACACCTAAAACGACTAAAACACCTAAAAAAACTATAAACACAATAAACAATTAGAAAACCTAAAACACATATAACAATAAAAACACCTAAAACGAATAAAGCACCTGTAAC
Source organism: Gammarus roeselii (assembly GCA_016164225.1). Lineage (NCBI taxonomy): Eukaryota > Metazoa > Arthropoda > Malacostraca > Amphipoda > Gammaridae > Gammarus > Gammarus roeselii. The sequence goes on from SDVV010016361.1 coordinate 8,583, forward strand.
AACTAACACATCTAAATACCTGTAACATTTAATAAACAACTAAAACACCTGTAACCACTAAAACACCTGGAACAACTAAAACACCTATTACAACTAAAACACCTATAACAACTCAAACACCTGAAACAACTAAAACAACTAAAACACCTAAAACACATATAACACCTAACACCTACAACACCTAAAACACCTAAATCACCTATAACAACTAGAACACCTCATCAACTAAAACAACTAAAACAACTATAACAACTAAAACAACTATAACAACTAAAACAACTATAACAACTAAAACAACTAAAACAACTTAAACTAAAACAACTAAAACAACTAAAACAACTAAAACAACTAAAACAAATAAAACAACTAAATAACTAAAACAACTAAAACAACTAAATAACTACAACAACTAAAACACCTATAACAACTAACACCTAAAACACCTATAACACTTGAAATTACCTATAACACCTGAACAACTATAACACCTAAAACGAATGAAACATCTGAAACAACTAAATCACCTAAAACAACTAAAACACCTGAAACAACCACTAAACAACTGAAACACCTTTAACAACTATAACACCTATAGCAACTATAACACCAATATAAACTGAAACACCCATAACAACTAAAATACCTGAAACAACTATAACAACTAAAACACCTAGAATACCTAGAACACCTGAAACCCCTAGAACCCCTAGAACACCTAAACACCTATAACAACTAAAACACCTCAACAACTAAAACAACTAAGACAACTATAACAACTAAAACATTTAAAATGACTAAAACAACTATAACACCTATAACACACAAAACAACTACAACACCTAAAAAAACTAGAACAACTAAAGCAACTAGAACAACTAAAACAACTACAACAACTAAGACAACTAGAACAACTAAAACAACTAAAACAACTAAAACATCTAAACAACTAAAACAACTAAAACAACTGATCAACTATAACAAGTAAAACCACTGAAACAACTAAAACAACTAAAACAACTGTAACGCCAGAAGCAACTAAAACATCTAAATAACTTCAACACCTAAAACACCTAAAACACCTATAACAACTAAAACACCACAACAACTAAAACAACTAAAACAACTATAACAACTAAAACAACTAAAACAACTGAAACAACTATAACAACTAAAACAACTATAACAACTAAGATACATAGAACAACAAAAAACAACTAAACACATATAAAAAACTAAACCCCTGATAAACAACTAAAACACGTATAACAACTAGAACACCTACAACAACTAAAACACCTAAAACAACTAAAACACCTGAAAAAACTAAAACGCCTTAAACAACTATAACACCTGAAACCCCTGAAACACCTACAACACCTAAAACAACTATAACACCGAAACAACTATAACACCTCAAACAACTATAACAACTAAATCATCTAAAACAGCTAGAACAATTAAAACAACTTATACAACTAAAATAACTTAAACAACTAAAACAACTAAAACAACTGAAACAACTAAAACAACTAGAACAACTAAAACAACTATAACAACTAAAACAACTAAAACAACTAAAACAACTAAAACAACTTGAACAACTGAAACAACTCAATTGACGAAAACACCAAAAATCAACTATAACGCCTAAAAAACTAAAACCCCTAGAACAACTAGAACACATGAAACAACTAGAACACCTAAAACAACTAAAACCCCTAAAACAACTAAACACATAAAACAACTGAAACGCCTAAGGCAAATATAACAACTAAAACACCGAAAAACAACTATAACACCTAGAAAAACTAAACAACTAATACAACTAATACAACTCAAACAACTAAAACCACTAGAACAACTAAAACAGCAACAACAACTAAACAACTAAAACACCTTAATCAACTAAAACAAATAAAACAACTAGAACACCTAAAAAACTAAACAACTAAAACAACAAAAACACAAAACAACTACAACAACTAAAACAACTAGAACAACTAAAACAACTAAAACAACTATAACAACTAAAACTACTAAAACAACTAGAACAACTATAACAACTAAAACAACTATAACAACTATGACAACTAAAACAACTAAAACAAATAAAACAACTAACAGAACTAAAATAACTCAATCAACAAACAACAACTAAAACACCTAAAACAACTAAAACAACCTAAAACACTATAACACATATAACAACTACAACAACTAAAGCAACTAGAAAAACTAAAACAACTAAAACAACTAAAACAACTAAAACAACTATAACACATATAACAGCTACAACAACTAAAACAACTAGAAAAACTAAAACCACTAAAACAACTATAACAACTATAACAACTAAAACTCCTAAAACAACTAGAACACCTCATCAACTATAACAACTAAAACAACTATAACAACTAAAACAACTACAACAACTAAAACAATTTAAACTAAAACAACTAAAACAACTAAAACAACTATAACAACTGAAACAACTACAACAACTAAAACAACTAAAACAACTAAAACAACTAACAACTACAACAACTAAAACACCTATAACAACTAAAACACCTAAAAACACCTATAACACTAACAACACCTATAACACCTGAAACAACTAAGACACCTAAAACAACTATAACACCTAAAACGACTAAAACACCTATAACCACTATAACACCTAAAACGAATAAAACAACCGGAACTAATAATTCTACTAAAATAACTAAGACACCTAAAACAACCAAAAAACAACTAGAAACACCTGAATCAACTATAACACCTATAGCAACTAAAACACCTAGAACACCTAAAACACCTGAAACAACTAAAACCCCTAGAACACCTAAACACCTATAACAACTAAAACACCTCAACAACTAAAACAACTAAAACAACTATAACAACTAAAACTTTTAAAATAACTCAAACAACTATAACACCTATAACACCTGAAACAACTTAAACAACTAAAAACAACTACAACAACTAGAACAACAACAACACCTAAAACAACTAGAACAACAGAAACAACGATAACAACTTAAACATCTAAGACAACTAGAACAACTAGAACAACTAAAACAACTAAAACAATTAAAACAACTATAACAACTAAACAACTATAACAAGTAAAACCCCTATAACAAATAAAACATCTAAAACAACTATAACGCCAAAAGCAACTAAAACATCTAAACAACTAAAACACCTGAAACACCTAGAACACCTATAACAACTAAAACACCACAACAACTAAAACAACTAAAACAACTATAACAACTAAAACAACTAAAACAACTTAAACAACTACAACAACTAACAGAACTATAGCAACTAAAATAACTAAAACAACAAAAAAAAAACTAAACACTTATGAAAAACTAAACTCCTGAAGAACAACTAAAACACATATAACAACTAGAACACCTACGACAACTAAAACACCTAAAACAACTTTAACAACTATAACACCGACAAACAATTATAACACCTATAACATCTAAAAAAACGAATATAACTAGAACAACTATAACAACTAAGCAACTACAAACAACTAAAGCAACTACAACAACTGAAAAAAAACTAAACAACTACAAGAACTAAAACACCTAAAACAACTAAAACACATAGAACAACTAAAACACCTAAACAACTAAACACCTGAAACAACTAAAACGCCTACAACAACTGAAACACCTTAAACCCCTGAAACACCTACGACACCTAAGACAACTATAACACCTGAAACAACTATAACACCTCAAACAACTATAACACCTATAGCAACTAAAACACCTATAGCAACTAAAACACCTATAACAACTAAACCACCTAAAACAACTATAGCAACTAAAACACCTAGAACACCTAAAACACCTGAAACAACTAAAACCCATAGAACACCTAAACACCTATAACAACTAAAACACCTCAACAACTAAAACAACTAAAACAACTATAACACCTATAACACCTGAAACAACTAAAACAACTAAAAACAACTACAACAACTAGAACAACAACAACACCTAAAACAACTAGAACAACAAAAACAACTATAACAAGTTAAACATCTAAGACAACTAGAACAACTAGAACAACTAAAACAACTAAAACAACTAAAACAACTAAAACAACTAAAACAACTAAACAACTATAACAAGTAAAAACCCTAAAACAACTAAAACATCTAAAACAACCATAACACCATAAGCAACTAAAACATCTAAAACAACTAGAACACCTAAAACACCTATAACACCTATAACAAATAAAACACCACAACAACTAAAAACAACTATAACAACTTTAACAACTAAAACAACTAAAACACCTGAAACAACTAAAACGCCTAAAACAACTAAAACACCTGAAACCCCTGAAACACTTACGACACCTAAAACAACTATAAGACCCGAAACAACAATAACACCTCAACAACTATAACAACTAAATCATTTAAAACAACTAGAACAATTGAAACAACTTATACAACTAAAACAACTTAAACAACTATAACAACTAGAACAACTAAAACAACTATAACAACTAAATAACTAGAACACATAAAACAACTAGAACACCTAAAACAACTAGAACACCTATAACAACTACAACACATGCAACAACTGAAACACCTAAAGCAACTATAACAACTAAAACACCGAAAAACAACTATAACACCTAAATCAACTGAAACAACTAATACAACGAATACAACTTAAAGAACTAAAACCACTAAAAAAACTAAAACAGCAACAACAACTAAAACAACTAAACACCTAAATCAACTAAAACAACTAAAACAACTAGATCACCTAAAACAACTAAAACAACTACAACAACTAAAACACATATAACAGCTACAACAACTAAAACAACTAGAACAACTAAAACAACTATAACAACTATAACAACTAAAACAACTAAAACAACTAGAACAACTAAAACAACTATAACAACTAAAACAACTAAAAAAACTAAAACAACCAAAACAACTAACACAAATAAAACAATTAAAACAACAAACAACAACTAAACCACCTAAAACAACTAAAACAACTAAAACAACTATAACACATATAACAACTACGACAACTGAAACAACTAGAACAACTACAACAACTAAAACAACTATAACAACTATAACAACTATAACAACTAAAACACCTAAAACACCTAGAACAACTAATACACCTCATCAACTAGAACAACTAAAACAACTATAACAACTAAACAACTGAAACAACTAAAACAACTCAAACTAAAACAACTAAAACAACTGAAACAACTAAACAACTAAAACAACTAAAACAACTAAACAACTACAACAACTAAAACACCTATAACAACTAAAACACCTAAAACACCTATACACTTACAACACCTATAACACCTGAAACAACTAAGACACCAATAGAGAGAATATACCAACAATAACGTTGGGAGAAATGTATGTGGACAGTGAAATCATCATTGGAAAAACTTCAGTCATCGCCAAGAATCGATCCAGCGTCGCCGGAATACGAGTCCAGCACTCTACGCACTAGGCCATCCAACACAACAAAAGTTGTGATTCAAGCTTTCGTGGGTATTGTACTGTTTTAGGGTCGACTACCAATTCCTCTGTTTTATCACTGTTAAGGCACAATAACCGTGCTCATAGATGTTAGAGAGAATATAC
>SDVV010016362.1:0-14268 GCA_016164225.1 Gammarus roeselii
CATACATATTTGGGGCTGGAGAACACAGTACCATCACTCATGACCTATGTATCTGCTACACAAGCTGTGTGGTGGCCTGTCAGTATTTTCTCCCACCACATGTGGCTGTAAGAACATCACTCATCACTCATGTATCTGATTCACCAACTGTGTGGTGACCTGTCGGTTCTTGCCTCAACAATATGCTCTCTACAACTAGCAGTATAACCAGACTTGTTTGCATCTCTGGCTATATATTCTGTATTGGGCGATATTAACTTTGACTGATTTTAACTTGCAAATTAGACTTGTAACCTTATAGTGACTTGAGAGATGGCAGTTGCGCAGCAAAGTGTTCTCCCGCCGCAACCACATAAGGTTTTAATTGTTTCATGAAGTTATGCATTGGAGGCTAAACTAACCAATGCTGTGTGTCTGCCCACCATAGTTATGAATAAACTTTGAAATGAACAGATGATTAGACTAAACTGAGCATTATTTTGTTGAGCTATTGATGATCCTGTGCATGAGATAGCCATTGGACACCACCACTGCCTTGCTGACGTTTGTTGTGCGTACGCGCGCCACCTTCTGGTCTTTCGCAGAAAAAGCTTTTTACGGACAACTGGACAAACCAGCAGAGGGGGGGCCACCAGCAGCCCGCTAAGGTTAGAACAAATTATCTAACATCTTCATCATCAATCGAAGCACATCCGTTGTGGCGTGCTATATCAGTGCACATCACACAAGGGCTACTCATGCTATTAGTTTAAAAAAGAATGGACTACACATCTAAGCATTTCAGGGATAATATTTGTGATTCTATTTGTTACATTTTCTTTAATTAATATAACTGCTGGTATTATACTGATAACGAATTGATTCCCATCTTGCAAAAGTATAGAATGGATGAGTGTTATACTTTAATACTTGTACACTATATCAAAATAAAATTTTGTCCTCCATATATTTTGGGCACATGATGCTAGCTTCAAGTCAATTGTAAACCTGATAGCATTGTCCAAATGACACATTGTGAGGAAATATTAATCCCTGGCTTTGTGGCAGTCACATTATATCCTCATGTGATATTCGATACTTGTGTGTGGACATCTAAGGAAAGCCAACATCATACCGTTGAAGTAGTCTTTGGAAGACACTTTGGTTGCATTTCTCTTATCATCTACTCTGTTTGGCTTTTGAGGGTTCTTTGAGGTACTCATCTATTTGCTTGCCTGTGTGCCACCCTAGTTTTGTATCCACTGTACACTGCTTCTGTCTACATCTTTACTCCTCCTGTGTTATCAGTGATTGGTGCATCATTGCATCATGCGTTACTTATGTTCACGGTAAAGGCTAACTTGTTCATTTGGTTTCTTGTTTATATTGCTAGGTTATTTAAACTAACTTTTATACTGTATAAAATAACTTGCATTTATGTGAGGATTGCGTGGTTAGAAAGTCGAGACATGTTGAAACTCTGCCAAATGAAATGTATGCCTCTGGTTTGTCAGCACGATGGCTCTTGTGAGCCAACTCATTTTCATGCCCAATCTCAATAGCATCCCTTACATTCCATGTTATCATCCAACCACACCCAATAATAGATCAACATCACCCAAACTGGTATTATAAATCTTTGTGACTGTCGACGGCCTCACCTGTCTTACGTCTGCACCTTTTTCATCCTCACTCACATTTCATCTAGCTTGCCCTGGGCTCATGCCTTTTTCAGACCCATTCTCTCATCATCAACTACGAGGAGCTAACTCTTTGTCCCTTTACAAACTCGGCAGCGTCCCTCTCACAGGAATGAGTTGTGTGCAACATCCCTTGCAGAAGCCATATCAGAGTCTCATTGGGATTCTTAACTTGTACGTGATTGTACCTGTGCCCCCTGTAATCGTTTCCTACTGCCAATAAGTTATCTCCTATTATGCTTATCCCAAATATTAGCCCTAAGAACACAGCCCGCCACAACACTATAGGACCTTTGGCTGCATCCAGTTCCTACCCTGAACTTTCTAGAGTTGATGTGTAGTCAAGGCCTCTTATCAACATGAAGACTTGCCTAACACCAACATTTTAATGCAACAACTTTGAGCGATGCATCTTAAATTACTTACAGGAACACAATTATTTTGATGCTGAGAGGTTGTTCTGACTGTTTCCTTGTCACTTTCAACTAATTAAAAAATTAATTTCTGCAACTGATGGAAATGAATGACCTGCCATGGGTTCTTTGTTCTCAGTTTGGCACTATTCTTGTTTGTGAATTATGGTAGTAAAGAGTAATGTCCAAACAAACTCTGAAACAGCAGTTAAGATACAGTAATTTAGCTCTGCTATAGAACTTGGCAAAGGCATTTCACAAAAACTTAGAAGAATCTTGAACTTTATGCAAATATTTATTTTTGTTTACACTGAGAGGGATATTTCTACTTTATAATCAGTAACTTTGTCTTGCAGAGTTGTCAAAGATCTTTGACCAGACTCATAAAAGTCTTCCTCCATCCATGTGTCCATTGTAGTAATTAAAAAAGTAGACTTTGTACAGTTATGATGTTTTCATGATATGCAATGGAGGATTTAAATGATTTGTTGAGTCCCAAAATATACTATAAATTTTCTCCAGAATAGTGAAAACTTTTGAATTGGGTCACCTCTTACAGGTTTGAAGCTATCACCATTTGATATGTATTTTCTAGGACTAACACTTTTTTTTCTAAGTTTGGATATAGAAAATTGGAAAACAATTTCTGATGAATCTTTCAGATACAAAGCTCTATTAGCATGCATTTCATCATTCTAAAGCTTGCGTGAAGTTCTTTAACATTGTGGAGAGTATTTTTTGAGATTCCATTTTCTGAAATTTTGAATGAATTTTTCATACAAAAATTACATTGTTTTTTATATTATCTTGCAGTTTTGATGGTATCATCACATGAAGTACATTGTTTACAAGCTATAATAGATTATGATGATAAAATAGAAGTTACATTGAAAATTAAAAGTAGTTAAATATGGCAAATTTTGAAAAGGTGAATCTCACCTCTGCAGCCCCCCACAGCCTTGACAGCCCTGCCAATAGGGCAATGCAGGCATGAGAGGCAATACGCATTGGCACGCCAGCAATCAAAAATAACTCAAGGCTGAAAAACTGCAGCAGGACACTGGTCAGAATGTGTTTAATAGATAGTCTAAGCAAAATAACACTGAAGTCAGTCAACAACTTCACACAACTGACAGAAACACTATCAAAGACCCAAAATCAAATCCATTGGGTCTAGCAAAACTCATACAACACCTCCCCCAACTGCTCAGCCAAGGCCCTCTTGAAGCCACAAAGAGAATCTCCCTGAACCACATCAGTGGGCAGTCAATTCCAAACATGCACATAGCAAGAATTAAAGAACCTGCATTTAAAGTCAGTCTGCCAGCAAGGAACCACCAGCTTGAAAGAATTCCCACGTGTGCAAATATGCAGAGCTCTCTCAAACAGAGCAGACAAACTTGAATCCACAGAACAATGAAAAATCTTGCAACATTTCACCATATCGAAATGCAACAACCTCCCCCTTACAGAAATCAACTGCAAAGCTCTGAGCTGCTTACCATGGTCTACACCACCCAGCTCATCAATCTCCCTAGTCCAGCACCTCTGCACAGACTAACAGTCTCAGATCCCCAAATATCCCACATTCCACACTCATGAACAGTAGTTCAAGATGGGTCTTATATGAGTAACAAGCAAGGATACCATGAAAACAACTACTATTAATAGCAGAACAATGCAGGCTGGTGGTAAGAGTGGAAGCTTGTCTCACAGCACCCCTCACATGGAGATGAAACTCCAGCCTTGCATCAACAAGCACTCTCAAGTCCCTGCAGGAATTGACAAGCTCAAGTACCACGCCATTCAAATTATAAGCAATTTCATCATATCTCAGCTGGAGCCCCCGCATCCCGCCGCGATCACCGCCACGAGGTCAGACAAAAAACCGAACCTGCAGGGCACTAAGAACACAGCCCGCCACAACACTGTAGGACCTGCAGGAGAGGATGGGAGGCAAGCAAGGCATGCGCCAGTCACTAAGTGAAGACACCTGAGGTATGGGACGGCAGGTGAAGACAAAGCGACCAAAAGTGTGCATGCCAGTCACAAGGAAAAGACAAAAAAAAAACATGAAAGACTAAACTCACAGCTAGAAGAACACAGGAAAAAACAAATACACTTCTATATAGGTACACAACAACGAACAATGGTATAGCTACATACATACTTCAACAAATGCACACATACCCAAATATGATCAACAAGCAAACTGAAAGGATATATTTGTTCATACCAGTTACCAAAATGACTGTATAAGAAGAAAGCTTCAGTCAGTCATAATAAAAAAGAAGAATGTGTGGAATTGATGAAAGAAGACCACTTTTAAAACTAGAAACTTTAGGAGCACAAACAACATCCGCCGGCAAAGAATTCCACAAGGCTATACGTCTGCAATTAAAGAAATGCTTCCTCACATCTGTTGTGCATTGTGGAAGAAGAAGTTTTAACCCTTGGCCGCGGGTACGAGCATCAGGAGCAGCAGTAAACATTCCTAACAATCCCGCATCAACACTGCCTTCAACATAATCTTCAAAAAATGTTTTGTAGTATTTTATGAGATTGGATCGTACCAGCCTCCCATAAATTGAAAACAAATTCAAACTTGACAGGCAATTTGCATAGGACATATCCGCAAGTTCTTTAACCTTCTTAGTACAACAATGCTGAACAGATTCAAGCATCCTCAGATCAGCAATAAACTCCAAATTCCAAACACAAGTGCAATAGTCCAGTATACTGCCAATATGCAACATAAAAAGTGATACCATGAACTTAACAGTGGACCTCAGTAAGTTATTAGCCAGGCCTGAAGCTTTTTGTACTGCAGCATGAATATGACTTTGAAATTTCAACTTGCTGTCAACAATGACACCAAGGTGTCTATGAGACTCTACAAATGACATAGGATTACCACCCAAACTATACTGAACTGCATCACCCAGGTTCAACCTATCAAAGTTACCAAGATGAGGCCACATCATGAATGAGATTTAAATCCCGCTGCAAGGAAGCACCCAAGCTTTCTTTGGAAAACTGCGAGTACAATTTAAAATCATCAGCAAAGGCTTTAGCCCCACATGACACATGAGGAGATGAAGTTGACATGAATAAGAAACAATATTGGGCCCAGTGCTACACCCTGTGGCACACCACTGCCATCAGCCCTATGACCACTAACTGCTCCCCCACAAACAACTCTCATTTCCCTGGCAGTCAGGAAACTAGATGTCCAGAACAACAGCTGGGTGGGATCCCCAGACACTGCAACTTCTGCAACAACACAGAGTGGGACACAACATCAAACGCCTTAGAGAAGTCAAGAAGAACCACATCCACAACAAGACCCTTGTCAACCCACCTAGACATATCTCCATAAGTGAGTAAGAGCTGATCCTCAGTTGAACTGTCCTTCCGAAAACCAAACTGATTTTCAGAAAGGAACCCATTAGCCTCTAAGTGGTATGTAGAATGAGAAGCTATTATAGGCTCCATTGACTTGCAGCAAGCTGAAGTCAAACTCACTGGGCACTAATTTAAAGGATCATATCGAGATTTGGCTTTGTACAAGGGACCAAACCTAGATAATTTCCACAAATGAGGTAAAGAGCCTTAAGTCAAAGACATATTAAAAATCAGTCACAGTGGATAGGCCAACTTAGAAGAACATGACTTCAACAGCAATGGATGTAGATCATCTGGTCCCATGCTTGAATTACCATCAAGTTGAGAAAGGATCAACTGCACATCTGCAGGTCTGACTACAATGTCCTCCATCACATTATCACACACCTGGTGTGAAGCAGGAGATGTGGGATCCAGACAAACATACACTGATGGATTTAATCTGGTCATCAAGAGACATATAGATACAAAAACTCTACAAATTTTGACAAGTCCTTTCTACTACAGATTTGAAGTGATCATGTCATGCTATGAATGATATAAAAGATTTTGTAAAGTTCTTAAATGAAAGGATTTTTTTCCCAATTCAAATATTTGAAAGCCATAAACAAACTGCATGAGTTGCTCACTTGGGGCAATGTGTGTGGTCTAAGATATCTGGACATACAGAAGTTTATTTGGTAGACAGACAACAAAAGCTTTTCTCCAAACTCGCACAAAGAGGCCTTGATGAAATAGAACTCAGACGTGGATTGATTACTTGGAACAAAGCCACTAACCAAACCATTGGCTTGGTGAAATCTGCAAAAACGGGCTGAGGTGTGCTGCCTCCCATGCCTGCGTGCTCTGTTGGCGGGGCTGTTGGGGCTGCAAAGTTGAAATACATAAGACTTATCAAGTGGAAAATTTCAAGCAAAGCATTTCTACACTCAAAAATGAAACATCTCACAAGATTAGATAAGAAAATGTCAAAGTTTGCTTGTGCACTTCAGAAGTCAATGACTTTCTGGCACTACATCCTACAAGCTTCAGGTAATTTTAAAGAGAATTATATTTTCATCAAGTTCCAAACCATGCCATGTACAAGTAGAAAGTAAAAAAAAAGTGAATCGGCCAAAAATTAACGGACAAAAATTATCAATGATATTTACCGGCAACAGTGTTAGTGGCACTGAATCTCCTAACCAGTTTGTTCCTGGAACCAATTGAATCATATTAGTGCATCACAGCTACATTTTTCTGGCAATGCAAAGGAAATATTACTGACTGATCTTACAGCACAGGACACTGATATGTAAATTCTTGCGAGTCCCACAGTGTTTTCACACGCAATTAAATTTTTAATTCCTAAATCCAGAACAATGTTTTTGACAATAATTTTGTTATAAGGTCCCTCCCGCTCCCCAAAAAAATATTAATATCAAATAATCATTTAAATTGTTGGTAAGCTATCTTAAATTAGCTAAATAGAAACAAATCAATCATGACCAGCACAAAACATTGAAAAATTAGCAAACAAAACAATGTCCAAACTTCAATGTAAAACAACAAACACCTTTTCTGCAAGCTATGAAACTTTTGGGAACTAATAAAATTTACTTAAGGTTGCTGATTGCATTAAATACCAAACACATTAGATCTTTTGAGTATAAAAACTTTGACTATATTAGGACTTGCTAAATGAGTTCTAGGTATTAAAGGTAACACCACACTTGCTTGACTTGTCCCCTTGAAACAAATTGAATACTTTGATTAAAAAAATTACCATTAAAAATGGCACTAAAGTACACCAATTTGCCTCTCATAATGCAGCTCACTTCAAGAATGTGTAGTTTACTAATATGGCGCACTTCAAAGATGGGTAGCTTACTAATACGGCGCACTTCAAGGATGAGTATCTTACTAATACGGAGCACTCCAAGGATGTATAGCTTACTAATGCAGTTCAATTGAAGAATGGGTGTCTTACTAATACAGCTCTTTTCTAGAATGGGAAGCTCAAGGATGTGTAGCTTAGTAATACAGCGCACTTCAAGGATGGGTAGCTTACTAATATGGCACACTTCAAGGATGGGTATCTTACTAATACGGCGCACTCCAAGAATGTATAGCTTACTGATGCAGTTCACTTGAAGGATGGGCCGCTTGATAATACAACTCACTTTTAGAATGAGTAGCTGAAGGATGTGTAGCTTACTAATACGGCGCACTTCAAGGATGTATACCTTACTAATGCAGCTCACTTCAAGGATGGGTAGCTTGCTAATACGGCGCACTTCAAGGATGGGTCGCTTACTGATACAGCTCTATTCTAGAATGAGAAGCTCAAGGCTGTGTAGCTTACTAGTACGGCACACTTCAAGGATAGGTTGCTTACTAATACAGCTCACTTCTAGAATGGGAAGCTCAAGGATTTGTAGCTTACTAATACGGCGCACTTCAAGGATGGGACGCTTACTAATACTGCTCCCTTCTAGAATGGGAAACTCAAGAATGTGTAGATTACTAATACGTCGCACTTCAAGGATGAGTTGCTTACTAATACAGCTTTCTTCTAGAATGGGAAGCTCAAGGATGTGTAGCTTAGTAATACAGCACACTTCAAAAATGAGTTCTCGCCTGGAGCTCGTACCTGGAGCCCCTGCATCCCGCTGCAATCCCCGCTTCAAGGCCAGACAAAGAACCAAACCTGCAAGGCACAGGGAAAGCAGGAGAGCACGGGAGGCATGCAAGGCATGCGCCCGTCACAAAGTGAAGACACCTGAGGCACGGAACGGCAGGTGAAGACAATGCAACCAGAAGTGTGCATGCTAGTCACAAGACTAAAAACATGTGAGACAAAACTTACAAATAGAAAATCACAGGAAAAAACAAATAAATTTTTATATAAGTACACAATACAACAAACAATGGTATAGCTACATACATACTTTAACAAATGACACACTCAAATAAGATCAACAAGCAAACTAAAAGGATATACTTGTTCATACCAGTCACCAAAATGACTATATAAAGAGAGAAGAAAGCTTCAATCAGTCAGTCATAATAAGAGGAAAAAATGTGTGGAATTGATGAAAGAAGACCACTTTTAAAACTAGAAACTGTAGGAGCACGAACAACATCCGCCGGCAAAGAATGCCACGAGGCTATACGTCTACAATTGAGGAAACACTCTCACATCTGTTGTGCATTGTGGCAGAAGAAGTTTTAACCCGTGGCTGGGGTCGCTTACTAATACAGCTCATTTCTAGAATTGGAAGCTCAAGGATGTGAAGCTTACTAATACGGCGCACTTCAAGGATGTATAGTTTACTAATACGGCGCACTTCAAGGATGGGCTGCTTACTAATGCGGCGCACTTCAAGGATGTAAAGCTTGTTAATAGGGCGCACTTTGGGGATGGGTCGCTTACTAAGGATCTATAGCTTACCAACACGGCGCACTTCAAGGATGTATAGCTTACTAATACAGCGCACTTCAAGGATGGGTTGCTCACTATTACGGTGCACTCCAAGGGTGTATAGCTTACTAATGCGGTGCACTTCAAGGATGGGGCGCTTACTAATATGGCGCACTTCAAGGATGGGTAGCTTACTAATACATCTCACTTCTAGAATGGAGACTCAAGGATGTGCAGCTTGCTAATGCGGCGCACTTTGTGGATGTGTAGCTTATTATAACGGTGCACTTCAAGGATGTATAGCATACTAATACGATGCACTTCAAGGATGGGTTGCTTACTAATACGGCGCACTTCAAGGATGTATAGCTTACTAATACGGCGCACTTCAAGGATGGGTCGCTTAGTAATATGGCACACTTCAAGGATGTGTGGCTTACTAATACAGCTTATTTCATGGATAGGCTGCTTATTAATACAGCTCACTTCAAGGATGTATAGCTTATTATTACTGTTCACTTCAAGGATGTGTAGCTTACTAATACAGCTTATTTCATGGATGGGCTGCTTGCTAATACAGCTCACTTCAAGTATGTGTAGCTTTTGTATACAGCTTGCTTCAAGGATGTGTAGGCTTAGGTATACAGCTTGCTTCAAGGGTGTGTAGCTTACATATACGGCTCGCTTCAAGGATATGTAGCTTACATATACAGCTTGCTTCAAGGATGTGTAGCTTACACATACAGCTCACTTCAAGGATGTGCAGCTTATGTATACAGCTTGCTTCAAGGATGTGTTGCTTATGTATACAGCTTGCTTAGAGGATGTGTAGCTTACCTATACAGGTCGCTTCAAGGATGTGTAGCTTATGTATACAGCTTGGTTCAAGGATGTGTAGCTTACGTTTACAGCTCACTTCAAGGATGTGTAGCTTACATATACAGCTCACTTCAGGGATGTGTAGCTTACGTATACAGCTCATGTCAAGGATGTGTTGCTTATGTATACAGCTCACTTCAAGAATGTCTAGCTTACCGATACAGCTCAATTCAAGGATCAGAAGCTTACTAATGCAGCTTATTTCAAGGATCTGTACTTTTACTATAACAGCTCACTTCATGGATGGATGGCTTACTGATACAGCTCACTTCAGGGATGTGAAGCTTACTTAAACAGTTCACTTCAAGGATGAGCAGGTTACTAATACGGCGCACGTCAAGGATGTATAGCTTACTAATACAGCTAACTTCAAGGATGGGCTGCTTGCTAATACAGCTCACTTCAAGGATGTGTAGCTTACTTATACAGCTCGCTTGAAGGATGTTGAGCTTGCCAATTCTGTTCATTTAAGAATTGGTACAATACAACAACTTACGCCGCTGTGACCGAGTGGTTAGCGTGTCCGACTGCGGTGTCAGCCTTTGGTGCTGCTTGTCGCAAGTTTGAGCTTTGTCATGGACACGGCGGTCTTGTGGCGGGGAGATTGGGTGCCTCCCCCTTCTGTGTCTGCTCAACTTAGCCACCCTCCTAACTAGGGGGAAATGGCTGTATGTCTAAACAAACATACAATAAAGCTCATTTTAGGAATTGGTAATACAGCTCACTACAAGGATGGCAAGTGCACCATCACAGCTCATTTCAATGATGGCTATCTTTCTAATACAGCTCACTGCAAGGATGTCTAGCTTACTGATACAGCTCACTGTAAGGATGTCTAGCTTACTGATGCAGCTCACTTCAAGAATCAGGAGCTTACTAATGCAGCTCATTTCAAGGATTTGTACTTTTACCAACACAGCTTGCTTAAAGGATGGTAGCTCAAGGAGGTGTAACTCACGTATACAGCTTGCTTCAAGGATGGTAGCTCAAGGATGTGTAGCTTACGTATACAGCTTGCTTCAAAGATGTGTAGCTTAAGTTTACAGCTCGCTTCAAGGATGTGTAGCTTACATATACAGCTTGCTTCAAGGATGTGTAGCTTACGTTTACAGCTTGCTTCAAGGATGTGAAGCATACTTATACAGCTCACTTGAAGGATGTCCAGCTCACTGATACAGCTCACTTCAAGGATCAGTAGCTTACTAATGCAGCTCATTTCAAGGAACTGTACATTTACTAATACAGCTCACTTCATGGATGGATCTTAATGATACAGCTCACTTCAGGGATGTGAAGCTTACTTATACAGTTCACTTCAAGGATGGGCAGGTTACTGATACAACTCACTACAAGGATGGGTAGCTTACTAATACAGCTCACTTCAAGGATGTGTGGTTCACTAGTACAACTTGCTTCAAGGATCTGTTGCTCACAACTTTTCTCCAGTTTTTTTAAGTTGGCAACATTGAGCTGAACTTTCAACAACTCCCAACACTCCTCATGCCAAAGAAAAATTGGCCAATGGTTTTTCTTTTAGCAAACTTTCAACTCAATACAACAACTCTCTACTTAATTCTCAATCTGGTGTGAGAAATGAACTAAAGAACATCTAACATCAACATTCATTAAAATATCTCATTGAATGAGGAAAAATGTCATCTCTTGTTGGGCCTATCACAACCCATAATACTCTAACAGTGTTCATTTCACATCAAATGTGGGAGACAACCATGCAGGCAACTCTCAGACATGCTTACCTGAAATAATTTTCCTCAAACCACCATTTTTTCTACAACATCACCATTTATTTTATTTGAATGTCCTTTAGCTTCATAAGGATCAGAACATCCATTACATCTAAGGAAAGTTATTGTGCAATTCTTTTTGTGATATTAACTTTTTGTTATAGCATTTTTTTTTGTTGCTATGGTTAAACTTGATCTTACTTATCATGATTAAATGCCATCAACAAATCTTGCTTGTACTGGAAACTTGGACATCCTACTGTGGTGGATGATGTATATATAGTTTATTATGATAGTAGTAAAAGAAGAAGTTATTTTTTTTTCCAGCTAAATAGTAATTAGTCTGAAGAAAATCACTAAAATTATTTTTTAACTAAGAAGAGAGCCAAGCATCACCTCAACTAATGCAAGCTCTCCAGGTACAGCTTGTTAGTAGCCATAGAAACAGCTGGTAGTGGCTTGTAATGAGTCAAGTTTTGATCAGGCGTCTCACACGTATGTGTATTTCTTGATGCTTTTGACCAGTTTTGTCTGAAAATTACAAAATAATCTCATCCTGGAGATTCTCTTCAAAGCTTTAAAAGTGTAGGATTGAGATATTTGAGTAATGCGGCTGGATTTTTTCTCCTTGGTCTGACAAAGACTTGAGAAGCAAACAAACTAGATTCCAGGGCTACAATATGACTTTTTCCATTAATGCATGATCTTGATCAATATAAATATTTATGAAAATCAGGCATGAAAACTACCTGAACTAAACAAGCTAAGGAAAGTTATTAACTCTGGGGGCTCTTTATATAAACACACTTTTTTTGTGAGGACATGAGCTACAATCTTGTGTCATCCGGGACAAGTGCTGTACATGGACAATCTTTCAGACCACAATACTTCACTTCATCCGTACTTTCAGGCACTGTTTCCATTTTATTTTGAGATGGTCAACTTGAAATATTGAATCATCATAAAGACTTGCATTTATAAATCCTCAGTATTCAACTTGATGTTTCATATTCATTTTTAGTTTGTGCATAAAGTGCAGTTTTTAATTTAGCTAGGTCTGTCATGTTAATATGTTCTAATCAACATGCTGCTACACAAATTTGGTGCCTAGATGTTTTTTTTTGTCTATTCTAATGTTTTTTTATTTTCACCTCATGATTATGTTGAGTATGTCTGAGCCTTTCTCCTATGTAGGTAATGAATTGATTACTACAATGTACGTTCCATTTCATAATTTTTTGTCTTTCTGCTTGAAGACTATTGTTCATGGAGTTGTTGACCCCTCTTCAGCTCACACAACCTTTATAGCTACTCTGTGCTTAGGACCAGGACAAGTTCCTAGCTACTGGCATATAGGCTATAGTTTATCAAGTTGTTTATCCCTCTTCAGCTTACACACCTTTGAAGCTACTCTGTGCTTAGGACCAATACAAGCTCCTTGCTACTGGTATAAAGGCTATAGTTTATCAAGTTGTTTATCCATCTTCAGCTTACACAACCTTTAAAGCTACTCTGGGCTTAGGACCAAGACAAGTTCCTTGCTACTGGCATAAAGGCTATAGTGTAACCGTTGGCGTTGACCAAGGTTCACGAGGGTCGGACAAACACGTTGCTCTTTGTCTCTATTGCTGTAGTATGGCTCTATTATAAGTGGAAGAATGAAGGACAATGAAAGAATATAAGCAATTAAATGATGTACTCTGAAAACTTGGGAGACAATGAGATGAGGCAGGATTGTTGAGGCTGAATGCTGAAGGGGATTAGGTGTGAAATGGGAGGAAAGCATGGACAGGCAGGTGATCAGCTGTCTTGAGTGGAAGACAGGGTGCTGAAAGGGAGAACATAAAGGGAATCATGAATAGCTATGTGAATAACTGACCTGTCAATCCTTTCCAGAGGGAACCATTGGGCTAGTCCTAACACATTCTTGAATATAGGCAAGCAGACCAGACACCAGAAGCCTTAAATTACCTGGTAAACAGGTATGAATGAGGTTACAGATATTCACAGTATTTACATAATTTTTGGAGGTAGTAACTCCCACATGGCCTCAGCCATAGGAACTTCCAAGTTAATCACGATGAAATAACTATTTACAATGAAGCAAGACTGGGTGTCAGGGGTGGATAGCACTATGGATAAAAGTTACCAATAAGCAACCCAACATGCAGGTGCATGCCGACACAAGTAAAGCAAATGGGGAAGCAAAGGAACTTGCAAAAATGCAACAAATATACAAAATATCAGTGGAAATAATCATAGCAAACAGTAGCAAACTGTAAGTGGTAACTCATTGTAAAGAAATGCTGGTAAACTAAGGTAGCAGATAATAATTTAAATAAATCAAATAAATAGCCAATAATCAATAATGATGATCATATGCAAATGACAAAAAATAGTAAGCTGAGCTGAATATCTCATAGATCCATAAATGAAATACTGAAAACTTGACAGTAAACCAAAGCTAAAAATAATGCAAAGGTCATCACTGATGGTTTAATCAACAATGTAAATGAATATCAAAGTTAATGGATCTATGCTCAAATTGAATTTAGTTTGATAATAAAATAAATGAATGAATGACAGAAATTCAAGACTCATCAAATAAACCGTACATTCCCACCATGAGCAAGCAAAGCATAAAACTTCAGCTATGCACTTACCTAGGTGAGAGAGTTCCCTCACTGAGGAGTGGCTGGTATTATTCTGAAAAAGTCTGGGCACACAAAAATACTGGCAAATAT